>JAGJTL010000037.1:7609-21451 GCA_022063505.1 Calosoma granatense
TACTGAACAGAAAAATAAAAAGTTAAAAAAATATTACAAAAATTACAAAATGAGGTAAGAAAATTTTAAAAAAATTGTAGAGATTATAAATTTGAAGAAAAATTTTCTATTTAATTTTATTTCATCTCTATTCTGTTATGAGTTATATGTACATAGATATTTACATGTTTACGAAAAGTATTAAAAGCATCATAACATGTTTTGTCTGCAAAAACAAAATATAAAACAAATTCTATTTTCAAATATCAGATGGGAAGTATCATAGCAATTTCAATTCAATCAATTGTTTAACAAACTAATTGTTAAGCAAATAAATAAGTGTAAACAGTGATCGCATATTTTAGAAATGGAGTTGAAAGATATATGAGTTATTTGCCAAGTATGAATGGCAAGAAATTCAATATTGCGGTTACTACCATGCAGACATTTACTTCATGTAAAGTGTGCACAACCTCTGGACGATGTGGCGACTGCAACTTGCCCGATTTGCAGAGGTGAACTAACTGGTACGGAATCCGTAGCAAGGAAATTATACATGAAATACACCGAGCAAGACATGGAAAGAATTGTAGCTTGTGCCAACAGAGGTGATGACTGGATAGGTTTGGCTGCGACGTTGGATATTAAATACAAGACCGCATTTCACTGGGTCAAATCTGGTCGTCAGAACATGTTGAGGAAAGGAGGTATAAAGCCTAAAATCCTCACAGAAGACCAAATTGATATAATGGTAACATAGGTAGAAGAAGATTGTAGCTGTACCTTGCTACAATTAAAAGAAAAAATTATGCAAAATTTCAATCAATTAGTGTCTGTGTCAACCGTAGGAAATTACCTAGAAGGTAGGCTCTTCACCATGAAAAAGGTGCACAATGAACCAGCGACAATGAATGCTACAGAAAACAAACAAAAACGGGCGGAATATGTCCAATCTTTAAATAATTATATACAACAGGGCAAACAAATTGTATCGATCGATCAAACTAATTTTAATTTGTTTTGCCGTCGAACAAAGGGCCGTTCAAGAGCTGGTGCCAGGGCAGTTCAAACACTCCCTGCATCAAAAGGTCCTAACGGCCATTTAATAGGAGCTATTTCTGCAGCAGGCGTTGTTGCCATGGAGAAACAAAGAGGGTCATTTACATCGCAGCTAGCAAACGCTTGGGTAACCGCACTATTGCAACAGTGGCAAGATATAGGAAACGAACTGGCAGATTTAGTAATTGTTGCAGACAACGCGCCATGTCATTCACAATTGGAAACAGTTATTAATGAGACGACTGCAACACTGTTGCGTCTAGGACCCTATTCTCCCATGTTAAATCCTATTGAAACCATTTGGTCAAAAATCAAGACCTATGCTAAACAGCATATTCGAGTCCCAAAGGTTGCAGCTCCTGGTGTAATGGAACAAAGACTGCTTTACTTGGAACAAATTATTGATGAGGCAAACAACACCATTGTCGGAGGTGATTGTGCTCGTACCGCCCAGCACTCCACCATACATCATGCTGCCGCTTTAGCAAAGGATAATATGGCAGTAGGGCGATACATATACTGAACAGATACTTTGTATACATAAGTTTGACTTTTTTGCAATAAATACTTATCATATCCATATGTTGTCTTTATTCTTCCCTTTATTAATTATACATACACATATAAAAATATATAGGAATAATGAAAATCGAATGCGAAGTTTTCTGTGTAAATATAAGATTTGAGATCCTCTGAATACAACTGACGTTTTTTAAATATATGTGTCTATGTAATTTTAATTAAAATCGACTATTCTGAATTACAATTGACGCTTTCTGAATTACAATTGACGTTTTCCGAATTTCAGTTGACGTTTTCTGCATTACAACTGACGCTTTCTAAATTACATTTGACTATTCTGAATTACAATTGACGCTTTCTGAATTACATTTGTCTATTCTGAATTACAATTGACGTTTTCTGAATTACAACTAACTATTCTGAATTACAATTGACGTTTTCTGAATTACAACTGACTATTCTGAATTACAGTTGACGCTTTCTGAATAACAGTTGACTATTCTGAATTACAACTGACGCTTTCTGAATTTCAATTGACAATTCTGAATTACAATTGACGCTTTCTGAATTACAATTGGAAAAGGTGTAATTGTGCCTAGTATTTTTTATTTTTCAAAAATTCTTTTAGACCTTGAGAAAAAAAATATTTTCCAAATTTTTTTCGGTTTTTATTTTTTTTTCTCCTTTATTTTCCAATCAATTTTTTATAAAATTTTCCTACATATGCAGAATATGACAAATTTTTCTGTATTTTTATTTTTGAAAAATTACATAAGGATATAAGAGAAAAAAATATTTTAAAATGAGTTTTTGACGTTTCTCTGAACAAAAGAATATCAATGCATAGCCGACTAAGCTTTCCTTTTGTCAACAAAAGAAAGTAAATGTTTTTGCAGATAATTACATATTTTACATTTATTATTTTATTTTTAGGTCAACTATTTATGATCATGAATTTTAAAAGCATATTTCAATAAATATTAATTTCTTGTAATTTATCCAGACTTGAATATACGTCGATGAGCTACAGGCATAGGTGTCTGTACCCAATCTAGTTATTGTTATTAAACGTAAAAGCAAGTTTTTTTAATCCCTGAGTCCTTATGTCTATAAAAACCGCTAATTTTCCATTTATATCATTCCTTGAAGTGATATCACATCAATCGTTTAAAAATCTTAATCATTTTTAACGCATTTAAACGGTGCTGTTTAATTAAAAACAAAAAGTTGCGACAAAATATTTGCTTGGGTAAAAGCAACTGTAAATGAGATTTTATGAAAAAATATGGAATTCGTTTCTGTAACTATTTTTTCCTCGCATTCATTGTCTGAATTTTTCGGTTCTTTCAAAAACGTTACATTGAAGTTTCACTGTATTAAATATCTTAAAATAGGAACATATCAAAATGATACTCTAATATTACTAGGAATTAAATAAAATAATGTTTATTGAATTAATTTTCAAAATATAAAAATACCTTTAATTTCATCACAATTTTTTGTTATTTTTATTATATAAGGATATAATTTATTCCTACAAACAAAATCAGAAAAATATACTAAGTAAATTCAATGTCAGGGTACAACGAGATAAATAAAATTTAATCTAGGATCAACTTGTTTAACTAAAGGTTAATTTAATATTGTTAATATGATCCTAGATGAAATTTTATACTTATCCTTGCAACGCGGCATACAATATTTACTTACAACACAAAAAAGCTGAATAAACTCACATCGCTCTAGAAATTGTATCTTTTTTATTTAGCAATAATAATGACAATTGTAAGTAATTGCCGTACATAAGTTGCAAAGGAATTGCATACAATTAAACGGTGATAATATTATATCCATCTCCATTTGACTATGATAAAAACAATAAAATAAAAATAATCTGTTCTGGGTAAAAAGGATATTTTTTAATGTCAGATACATGAGTGAATTTTACATTTACAATTTGACGTCTGGTATATAGAATGAAGCCAGTATTTGTTTGAAGTACATATATACAATTCTGCATAATATAAGAGTGTTATGGTTTACACATGATAGGTAGATCATTACATGTACACAGGCATACAATCACGCTCGCACACACATTTACAAATAACAGACAGTGACGTTCAAGTATTCCAACGTTTCCATGCTGCACTCACGATCTTAATGGATTCCAACTTCACTGTCTTAGGGAAAACTTAACTTTTACAATTTGGCCATGTCTGATTTATTATACATGTGTTCAGATGAGAATAACTTAAAATTAATATCGCTTGGCTTTGGACCGTGGTACAATCATGCCAAGTAACTGTATGTGTCTTTCTGCCCTTCCGTTCTCTCCAAGTATTCTTTTTCTATCAAGATGTCTATGCATTTCTGGAACATAACAATATCAGCATTACACACTGAAAGATATCGCAGTATATTAGTTCCTTGCTGCACTTGAAATTAGTTACAATGTTAATTTTAACAGCATTGCGCAATTGTACTTAATGAAATTTTACAATTAATTTCACAGAAAATTATCAATCGTAACTCGGATCACAATACTAATATGAAATTCTTAATCTACGTGCCCAAAAAATCTCGAAGCAACAATTTAAACAATATACGATATATATATTTCTTCTTGGTAAACAGGTTAAAAGAAAAAATATTCCAAAGTGGACTTTATTTATTATTAGACTTAATAGATTTGAAACTTTTTATATAGGATGGTTGTAACTGTTCGTAACGATCAAAAGAAAAAAAATTTAGCTAAACTATAATTTAAAAACTGAAACTTACATGCTGTATCTCCGAAAACATGCAATAAAATGGTTTGTATAATTTTACAAGAAGCTCATTATTTATACTAAAATATTTATTTGAAGCTTTTTTTTCAAAATTTTGAATTGTTTCTGAGGTTAATAATAAATCGGAAAATTCAGACTTTTGTCCATATCTAGTGACTCATGTAATATTTTCGAAAAACGAAATCACCATCAACATCGACCCATAAATACGTAACATTTGTCTAATTTAACCGACTCTGTATCTTTTATAGTTTCGGAGATCCCAATGGTGAGCACGATGAACTGGGTCACCCTGTACAACATTCTCTCTGCAAACAGGCAGTCTAAATAAGTTAGCTATAACCGTTGGAATTTTTCAGAAGCGACAAAAATGAAACTTGCATGGGCGACAAATAGTTCAAATTCTTCATAGCGTGTTTTGTAAGCTGTAATGGTTTAGGTGTATTTAGCTCATCGACGGCCTGTTGAAGAATAGAGGAGAGTAATATGTTTCTTCTGAAAGAAGATGAACGTATAAGATCTCTTGGCAGGAGCAATTAATGGAACAAAAAAATCTGACGAGTGAACAAGCGGTTGATCGAACGAACGACCGATATACATACTGACATATAATTTAAAAGACATTTCGTGATCCAGGGGGGTCTGTCCGAAATTTCTGTGCAAAAACTTTTTAAACAAAAAGATAGCATACTATAGCTCTTAGACTGGAAGTCAACAACAAAATCACGCTATATGCCAGTTACCTGAGGTAGCACAATTGAGCATTTATTTATTAACGTCCTTCAAGGAAGTTCACATCAAAATGGCTGATGAGCTATAAATCGACTATAAGTTAACCGAAATTCAGAACGATAATTCAAAATGGTTTTGGTCTAAAAAAGATTTACTATTTTCCACACAGATTTTTCGTATGAAACAAAATGAAAATTAAAAAAAAAAACAAAACAATTAGAAAATCAGTAATTTGTATTACGCAAAAATGAAGTGCATCTCTTTGCGTCCTTATATTTGATTTAATCAAATTTAATCAAAAGAACTGAATTGAAAACCGGTTTATATTTAATTTTTCCACACAAAATAACAGTTACCAGGTTTTTTGTTCTGTTTCATTCCAAATTGCACGGGACAACTATTTATTCATACAACAACAGATTATACTATCAGTTCTAGGGAATCATTTCCTATCAAAAAATAATTATCTTGATTATACGACTAGACATTCTTACATTATCGGCGAAATAAAGTGGTTTCTAGGAAAAATACAATGTGAAGTTGTGGTCAAAACTGAAATAAAATAATTTTTTATACATACACTACATAAATATACGGAAAATTAATAAAAATCAGATGAGTTACTGAAATGAAAGGAACACTTACTTTGATAACATGAACTCTAGGTTTGAATCTTGGTGCTAATTGATTAAGCACTTCGGCTACAAGCTGTTGATGCTTTAAGACTTTCCTCATTTTCATAATTCGAACAATGGCTGCCTGAATCAATAATTTTCTGTCTTCCTCAATGTGTTTATGTGTTGTTTCTTGCTCAAGTTTTAGTTCTGTTTTCATTGGTATATTAATGTTGACTCGTAATTTTTTGCTGCAAATTATAAACAAATAATTTCTGGGTTTTTTGTAATATTTGTTGTTGTTACTTTTTATAGCCTGTGAATAGTGTAACAACTGAGTTATTTTGAAGGTCTGATTCGTCGTCATCACTGGTAAGTAATTTTGCCTTTAATAATATTTGAAGGACCTGTACTAAAAAGTCTGGCTTAATTTGAGTATTTTCCTGCAACTGAGCTACAGTCCAACTTGTGCTAACGTTGAATTGCAATAGTACAGCCATTTGGAAAGTACTAGCTTGCAGCGTATATCTAGTAAATATATAAAAACCCATTAGACAAAGGCAGGTTTCACAATAAGGAACAAATATATATTAAAATTATGGAAGTAAAGGACCGTCGTGCAATTTCCATATTTAAATATATATGTACCTATTTTTGAAACAATTGGTGAGCAATTCTCCTTTCGACATATTATACAACCAGTTTAATTTTCGCCCTGAATGTTGACCAGAGTAAAATGTGGTAAACCTTTGAACGCTACGAACCAACTGAAACAATATAATTACTGTTGAAATAATATAATAACTACGAACGAAGTTGTTACACAACTGCTAAATAATACATCTAAGAAAACCGTTTCTTTTCAATTTTGCCTATTATAAACGAAAACTCACTTATTTTTAATTGCCCAAAATGTAATTTGCATAACTGAATAAAACGTATCACCTTTGTAATTTAGAAAAAAGAAACTATACGATAGCAGAAAATTGTAACATTTAATACTCTCCTGAGAATTGTCGTTCAAATTAATTATTTGTTTTTGCCACGTATGCCAATATATAATAGAAATGGGCAGACATCTGACTTACCTCTGACGGTAACTGAAATGTGAAAGACTGTTGGAATGGCCATGATCCCGATGACAATACTTGTATACTAAAATCAATATCTAACGGTTCATTAGAATTCACTAAGTGTTTACGGAACTGTTCATTCAAGTCTTTTGAAACTCCAATATCCTAAAATAAATATGTGCTGTCAAAAAGTATCTATAATTGCTGAAGAAACCGAAAATTTGAACGATGCATCCAGAAAAATAGATGGAAATCATTAAAAATTAATGAAAAACAAAAATTAAACTGAACATCGTAATATATTTTCCAGGCATAACAATGAAAAATTTAATTTACCTGAAACATTCTTTGTAATTTTGAAGTATACTCGAATCCACATGCTTGTTTAAGTTTCGAGATCATAGAAGCTTCAGCGTCATCACTAGCTGACATATGTTGAACTAAACGTTTCGCCAACATTTTACTGTAAAACTTCTGAAAAACGTCTTTATCTTCTATATATTTAAAAACTACCATCTGTAATATGTAAAACAATATTATTATTCTAATAAAATGAACATTTGTATGCGTCTTATATAATATAAAAATAACTTGATTATTTTAAAATTGTAATGTCTGAAAAATAGTATTAATATAAATATAAAGTTTCCAGATTGACTAAACAGGTACATTCCCGAGACTAAACATTTTAGCAATTCAAATATTACAGAACACGAACGTTGCTACTCTATTTCAAGTGAAACTATTTAACGTTTTGCAAGAAAACGCAGTTAATCTTACCACTTGATTTAAAGTGTCTTCCAATTCAGCTTCTTCGGGGTTTTTGCTAGATTTTTTTAATAACAGATCACAATATTTGGCCAACAGTTCCGGACTTTTACTGGACGAATTTGCAAGGCGTGTAACTGCGTTTGCATTGATAAACCTACCACATGCTTTGTCTAAGGCAGCAACGAAACCGCTATCATTATTAAAAGATATGAGTACAAGAGCGTTATATTTCTTATGAACTTCCAGTATTGTACTGACATACACTTTTGGATCCTGAAAATCAAACTTCATACGCAACTGTCCAATATATCTTTTTCATTTTTACCATCTACTCACATTCAAGGCCACCTCGGCGCATTTGTCAATAGCTGCAAGACCTTGATTCGCTATGTGTGTTTCTAAGAGATTCCGCAGCTCACCAAGGCCGTCGGGAATTCGAGCTACTAATGTATACATGCGCCCAATGTCCAAATTTTTATCAGCATCCAATAAATGTTGGAATTCTGAATGGAAAATCTCCAAATGTTTCTCTATGAGGACACGCTCTAACGTTTTACCGAGACGTTCTAGAGTTGTTTTATGCAGATAAACTTGTACTCTTCGTTGTTCTTCAACTAAACGTTGTTCGGCCTGAAAAATATATCAAATACATACATATATCTAATACGTTCATAATTGGAAATGTGCAGAATTTAAAGATTTCGTATGTCAATTATATTCTTTGGCTACATGAGTATTCTTTTGTAAAAGTACAGCATAGCATGTATCTTTGTAATTTCATTTGTCCTGAATATCTGTACAACTTCACGTAGCCAGTACAATCAGATTAGATTTAGAAACGTATTGGAAGTAAAGTACGAATTATATTATTCAAAAGATAATTTCAAGGAGTCACTTATCCCTTTCAGCAATGCATGCCATACATAAAATTACATTTATATAACAATAAGAGTCATTAATAATGTCCAATTCTAATTACTAAAAAAGGATAAACTTATACAACCGTTCATTGATACAAGACAAAGACCAGAACAGCACGAAAATTAGAATTAAAATAAACTAGATTGGGTACAGACAGCCATGCATGTAGCTCATCGACGTACAGGGTGGATCATTTCAGAACGCTCACGATTGCGATCTACCAAACCATAACAGATACGAAGTCGGTTATATTAGATAAAAGTTGTGCACTTATGGGCCGATATTGATGGCGTTTTTGTTTTTTGAAAATATTGCATGGCTCACTAGATATGGACGAAAGATTGATTTTTTTCGATTTTAAATTTTCCTCTATAACTCTGTAGGGATGCAAAATTTTGAAAAATGTTAAATACAACTATATTACACGGATAACAAGCTTTTCAAAAAGACAGACGAAAATATTTCTAACTTTATGTATCTGGAGATACGGCATGCAAATTTCGTTTTTTAAATGGGGATCACAAAAAATTTTACTCTGGTTAAAAAGAACTATTTTTTCTCTTTATAATAATGTGTCTGTTTATATGGATATGTTTTGTAGTTTAATAGGAAAACTGAAAAATATGATAAAAAGAACGATTTTCGTAGTGTGCTATGAAAATTTGATTTAAAATTATATAAAAATATGTAAAACAAATGTTTTTAAATAGGTTATGTTGTCAAAGAAATAAATAACACAAATAAATTAATCAAAACTAAAAATATTTAATTCAAAATAATTTTGCAAATTACGAATAATTATTTTGAATTAAATATTTTTAATTTCTTACAATAAAAATGTGTATTTCTTTACTTTGTAATAAACCACATTTATTATATTAATGCGACATGTTTCGACAACATTGTCATTTTCAAGCAAAAATTAAATATAAATAAACAGCACATTAACAAAAATCACAAAACAAAAAACAAAATTCAAAAAATTCAAAAATTTCAAAAAATCAAAGACTACTAGAATTAAAATAAACATTTAAATAAAATTTAATTTTTAAATTCTAATTGTTCATTTAGATAAAATTGATAATTTAAATAAATCTGTAGTGTATTTGCTTACTTGTAATTGCAATGGTGTATACATTGGTCAAACAGGTCGAAATTTTCGTATTAGGTTTAATGAACACGTTAATTCTTTTAAAAATAATAATTTTGCCACTTCTACATTCGCTAAACATCTTTTAATAAATAACCATTCGTTAATTAATTTTGAATCTTTAAAAATTTCACATATTGCTGATAAAGGAAAAAAATTAGACATATTGGAGGCATTAGAAATTTATAAATATAATTCACAAAATTTTAATGTTATAAATGAACAGTTAGAATTTAAAAATTCAATTTTATTTAAATGTTTATTTTAATTCTAGTAGTCTTTGATTTTTTGAACTTTTTGAAATTTTTGAATTTTGTTTTTTGTTTTGTGATTTTTGTTAATGTGTTGTTTATTTATATTTAATTTTTGCTTGAAAATGACATAATGTTGTCGAAACATGTCGTATTAATATAATAAATGTGGTTTATTACAAAGTAAAGAAATATACATTTTTATTGTAAAAAATGAGATACCACGAAGTAAATGAAGAAAATATAATATTTTTAATTTCAATTAATTTGTTTAATTTTGCATAAATGTGTAACTTTTGTCTAATTTAACAGACTTAGTATCTCTTATGGCTTCGGAGATCGCAATGGTGAGCGTTCTGAAATGTTCCATCCTGTATATTCAAGTCTGGATAAATTATAAGAAACTAATATTCATTGAAATATACTTTTAAAATTCATAATCCAAAATAGTTAACAAAAAATAAAATAACAAAGGTAAAATACGTTAAAATATTATTTTCTTTTATATCCTTATGTAATTTTTCAAAAATAAAATTCAAAAATTGATTGAAAAATGAAGGAGAAAAAAAACTGAAAAAAATTTGGAAAATATTTTTTTTCTCAAGGCCTAAATAGTTATTTATGTACCAAGGGCGTAATGACGATGATTATGCCCGGAGGATGTCGCCCGATGAGCATAATCATCTAGTAACACCCGTGATGCATACAAGATTTTATATTACACTTTTCTATTATTTTTAGCAAAAATAAATTGCCTATGACAGTTCAAAATAATTATGACATATGCGTTGCCAAGGACTTTATTTTTCGTATCAAGGTGATAACAGTTAATAATAGGCAAGTGTAATATAACTGTCATTTTCATTTCGGAATACCCATGTTTTCATCTTATATTGTAATTTTTATGTAGAAATAAAGTTAATGATTAGTATAGTCATCGTACCGAACACTATAGCTCTTTGACAGGAGGTCGATGAGTTAAAAATATATAGTGTTTATGTAACATTGGTGATTCAATAAAATACTAATTTTAATAAATTAATGCCATAACTCAATATATAAAATCCTATTATTGCAGTATTGCAAACAAGTTAAACTACAGAATAAATACTATAAATACATTTACAGAAAACAAATAAAAACTGTATTGAACAGTCGGGCAAATGTTTCATGTGTAACAATATGTTCGTTATTTTTCTACTCCAAATATAATTATACAAAATTTTAAATACCTTTTTCATATATTCTGTAACTGGATTCTGAGCCAGAAAATCGGTGCTTTCTCTAGTATAGAACCGTTCAGTATCTTCCAGGAAAACATTTTCAAATGATTCTTTATATACACTCAGATTGGGTCCGCGTGCACTTGGATCCTCTTCGTTAAGACCTAATTCTACGTAACAGTTGATGACTCCGGACACCAATCGAGTATTAATTGTTTCTCCATTTCGTTCTCGTTCAATTAGTTTCAAAACTGCATTTGTTACCTATCAAACAAAAATTGTATGAAACTTCTGAAAAGAATATTAAATAACAAAAACTTTTAATACTTTAATTAATAATAATATCCTATCCTATCCTATCCTATCCTAATCCTAAAGCCTTTCTACTTTTCGGTGTAAGGCAATGAGTGTAGGTGTCATCTTCTGATTTCCGTTTCTAGACTTCTCTTCCAATAGTTCTTCCAGACAATTCTATCTTCCATTAGTGCTTTGCAGTCTTTCAACTTGGTACCTGTGGGTTCTGCGACTTTCCTCACTACTTCATTCTAGGTTTTTATTGGTCTCCCTCGCTTCATTTTATCTACTAATGTTGTTTCTTTCATTCTTTGTACGTGTCCTTTCCATCTCAATTGACCTTCTTCTCTTATATCTCTTACTGGTTTTGTGTTTAGCTTATGTCTATATACTCCATTTCTAATTTTATTCAATTTATTCTTCCCATCAATTTTCCTTAGAAATTTTAATACCATTAAGTTTACTTTGGTACTTTACATTTGTTGTCCATGATTCGCACCCATAGGTTATTACCGGAACTACTACTTTTTTAAAAACCTCAACTTTTGTTTCTTTTGGAATTTCTTTTTTCGTCAAAAATTTTTGTTTTATAGCATCTTCCTCCCTTGCTCACTCGTTCATTTATCTCCTGTTCAAGGCTACCTGTTTCGTTCATGTTCACTCTTAGGTATTTGAAGGCCTTTATTTGTTCTATTTTCGTGTTATCTGTTTTTATACTATGATACATTCCTTTCCGTTAAGTAACATTGTTTTAGTTTTCTCTTTATTTATTTTCATATTCCACACCTTGCATTCTTCATTTATTACACTTATGTTCTGCTGCAGAATTTCTTCTGTTTTAGCCATAATGACCATGCCACCTGCATAACTCAGTTCATCTACTTTGATGATATTCAATTTTCAGTATCCAACTTTATACGGTTTTAATTTGGTTTTCACGTTTTTAAGGGTCTCGTCTAAATATATAGCAAATAAGAGGGAGCTGAGAATACAGCCTTGCCTTAATCCTGTTTCTGAATTAAACATTGCCGATATGCTTTTTCTAACTCTGACATAGTTTTTATTGTTCTTATACATATTTTTGACACATTCTACAGTCTGTCTTTTGACGCCGCGTCTTATAAGATATTGTCATACTTTCTCTCTTACTACACTATCAAATGCTTTTTGCAAGGCGATAAAGAATAGATGTAGTTCTTTGTTTACTAATCTAGCTTTTTCCATTATTTGCCTTCGTGGAAATATATGGTCTTGTACCCCCCTGTTTGGTCTGAAACCGCATTGCGTGTCTTCCAAAGTGTTTTCTACTTGGTCTCTTATTTTATTCTCCAGTATTCTGGCGTATAGCTTTCCTGGTACGCTGAGAAGAGTGACTCCTTGATAATTTTTGCAGTCTTTACTATCCCCTTTTTGAAGATTAGCGAGATAATACCAATCTGCCAGTCTGCGGGTACTCCATATTTTTCTCTGCAATGATGTGTGTGCGTGCGTGCGCGTGTGTGTGTGTGTAACGATGCGTAAAAATTTCTCAAACAAAAATTATAGCGAATATTATTTCAAAGAAAAAATGTTCCATACATTTTTCGTCTATCTCTATTCAGTTTTGAGTTATAGCTATTTATATGTTACACGGAAAATATTAAAATTATCATAATATGCTGTGTAAACAAAAAACAAAATATGAAATGAAATATTTTATTGAAATGTCAGTTGTGTTAATCGAAAATTTCATAATATTAAAATTTTGAATTTTGATATACATGTGTATAAGAAAGTCGTGTTGACCACACCAGATTTTTTATTTTTTGTGGCCATGAACTCTTTTTCATATACTTATTACTAAGTTTTGATATTCCACAAGTTTCTCTTACTGCCTCTAAAATACTTGATTTAAATTTTTCCCACATAATTTCTACATTGTGTTCCTTTTTAAAATCCATTAGTTCTTCCAATAATAATATACAAAACTTAAAATATAATAATACTTGTAGTTAAAAAACTAAAAATCTCCAATAAAATGCGCACAATTTGTACTCATTTTAGCCCGCAAAATCGGGGCTGCGTATTACACTCGCGTATAAAAAAATCTGGTGTGGTCACCACATGACTTTTTTATATGCATACAGGATGGAACATTTCAGAACGCTCACCACTGCGATCTCCGAAACCTTATGAGATACGAAGTCGGTTAAATTAGACGAAAGTTGCACATTTATGGGCTGATGTTGATGTTTTCGTTTTTTGAAGATATTGCATGGCTCACTAGATATGAGCAAAAGTTCGATTTTTTCGATTTTAAATTTTCCTCTATGACTCCGTTAGGGATGTAAAATTTTGAAAAACGTTAAATACATACAACTATTTTTACACGGATACAAGGAGATAGATGAAAATATTTTTTACTTGATGTATCTAGAGATACACAGAAGAAATTAATTAAAATAAAAATTTTTAATTATAA
>JAGJTL010000037.1:32151-47851 GCA_022063505.1 Calosoma granatense
TGTTAATTAAAAAACTGGCCATAGGCGTGTAACATGGGAAATCAGTGTTTTCTTATGCAAAAGTCCCCAAATTATTTTAGACAAAAATACTTCAAATAAAAGTTGTAGAGAATTAAATTCTGCATCTAATTTTGCAACAGATTTAATTTTGGACACTGGATAACTGAGAAAATCAAGTTTGAATTTTCATGAAAACACATAATTTGTAGGAATAGCCTTAGAATTTAAACAAAATAATATATGTATACAGTATAACCCGCTTATAATGAACTTCAGGGGACCAAGTAAAATCGTCCATTATAGACGAGGTACATCTTATCGGAATAATTACTAATTAAACAAATTTATATTCATGTTATTTCACTGACATGTTTTTATAAAAAAAAAACAAGAAAAAAAGAAAACAGACACAACATGAAACTATGTATTCGTATATAGGTATCCATAAACACGAAAATAAATGTGAAAAAAACTTATTGTAATACATACATATGTATGAACATATGTATTTAACATTACATATTTTGAAAAAAATCAGCTAATTTTGTTTGAATTCACGGTTTGGCTATATAATCTTTATGTAGAATAAGTTTGATTTTGTTTAATATTGAAATAGTGTCATAATTATCGGAGAAGTCCCTAATCGCTCCGCTCATAATGGACAAAATAACAAATTTTGGTTCATTATAGGCGAAAGTTTATTATAACTGAGTTCATTTTAACCGAGGGACTATAAAAAGGGTACATTATAACAGAGTGTCCATAACAAGCGAGTTCATTATAGGTGGATTACACTGTATATATACAGTATATATATATATATATGTGTGTGTTGTTGCAAATATGTGTCTCCTAAAATAGTAACTTTACTTTCTATGCATTCTCCTTTTTTCGTATCTTTTAGATTTTATTATTACTTTAATTTTAAATATGTATGTCCAGTAGCATGTAGCTCTTTTATCTTCTATGAGCATGTGTTGTTACATACATAATACTAATATTTGTTCTCGAGCATCTTATCTCCTTTATGTTAGTCACTCATCTGAATACACTACTGAGTCGCATAGAGACTTTCGGCATACATACTATACAAAGGCCTACATAGGTGTTCATACATTCATCTATCTGCGTTTACATAAATATTTTCGGTACATAATGACTCAAGGTTATAGATAATGAAGAATGAAATGAACGTGACCCAACGACGTGCACTGGATGACTGACGTGTATTCATATGCAACGCCCTGCTTTAATTTTTAAGTAGTGGGAGAACTAAATTGTGTCCGCCCAGTGGCTACCTCGTCCCAAACCGTTGTCCTGCAGGAGAAACTTTGGGAGGAGCAGGGAATCCCCTTAACGAGCGACGTATCGCATAACGAATGACGTGGTCCCGAATTGCGCGCCTGCTACATCAGTCTGTACGAAGCAGTGGTTTCGGTAGTATCTATAGCAGGTGTGGCCAAACTTTTATCTACTTATTCTGTAAAATATAGTCTGCGGGCGACTATGAATATGGGCAAACAATTTTAGGATTTTTCAAATTTTTCATATATATTTTAATAAATAATGAACAAGAATTTTAATTAAAAAAATATGGCAAATGAAGAAAACAAATAATTATATTTTTTTTATTTTATGAAGCACAATAATATTTATTAAACTAAAAAATTACAATATAAAGAAATAAATACACAAAAAAATTTTTGCAAATAAAAAAATAATAATTATAATTTTTGTATTCTTGAGATGAAATACTTATTAACTTAAAAAAAATACACTGTAAATAAGCAAATGAATAAAAATGTTTCATTGGACGAAACCTGACATTGCACAAGTGTAGCAAGTTTTTCAAAATTTGGCAATTCTCAAACATGATTCCAAATGTTGGGCTGTTAATTGCGATCGATGTTTTGTTTTGATTGCATTCATAAATGAAAATGCGGATTCACATAAATATGTGATCCAAAGAAGGCATTGAAACGTGCAACAATTGTTCAAATATTTGGATATTTATCTTTATTTATCAGTTTCCAAAAATTACTGTCTGAAACCAGTGACTTAAGATTTAAGTCGCATTTAATATTTATTATTTATTCTTCCAAGCCTGCCAAATTTGTAGTACCAAGAAAGTTGTTTAGTTTCTGAGCTACACTTTCAACATCGATGTTGTCATTAAATGGGCAAGACAAAAAACTGGCAATACTTCAAGTTCACTTAATGTTAGAAATCTTCTTTCAAATTCTTTTAGAAGCAGTGCAATAATATCGGCATATTTGTTGTAAGTAAGATTCTTTTTATTTTTAGACTCATCACCCAGATTTTGATAATGTTTTAAATCACGACGTCTTAATTGCATTGCAAGCATATTTAGTTTCTCTTTAAATGACTACAAAATGCTTATCATATCTATTATTGTTTTACCTTTACCCTGTAGTTGCAGATTTAATTGGTGTAATTTTTCAGTAACATCACAGAAAAAAGCAAGATCAAGAAGCCATTCTTGATCATTTAATTGTGGATATGAATCACCTTTAGTTTGTAAATATGAGCATATTTTTGGCAGAAGTTCTCTAAATCTCGTTAAAAATGTAGCACGACTTAACCATCTAACGTCAGTATGTTAATAGTTTACTGTGTTCATCGCCGCATTCTTTCAGCAAAGCGCGAAACTGACGACGTGCATTATTCATCGGGATAAATACAAACAGTATGGGTACGTTGCAAAGACAGTCTATTATTGTAAGAATAAATTATCGAATTAAGATTTTCACACATTAATTTAAGTGAAAGCAAGTTGTTCAACTTTAGCTTCGCGGCCTACTTTCAAAAGCTTTGCGGTCGACGTGTTGGCCACCCCTGATCTATAGTGTCAGTGTTGCTTGTGATCATACATTTTTCCAAACTTGTGTTAAGACATAGTATTTATGATTTTTTTGTGTGCAAAGTTTAATAACTCGTGCAAAAATGTCCCCGAAGAAAAAGCAGCAAGAAGACAATCATAAAGAGGTTCAAAATAACCGTAGAAATGAAACGTAAAATCAATGAAAAACAAGAACGAGATGTGAACGCACATACAATCGGTGTACATCTATGATTTGCACTATCCTCAAGAAGGACAAGATTAAGGAGAGAGATGCTTCAAAGGGAGTGACAAAAATATCTACGCAACGGTTACGTATTCTCGAAGATGTTGATAGGTTGCTTCTCATATGGATAAAATATTTAGATTTTTTTTGTTTTCTGCAAATTGAATTCGCATTCCAGGTTGGTTCATTCCGCGATAAAAGATAAGATAAGGATGATTCACGCCCCTTAACAATGTATATATAATTTTCTTTCAATAAACGTTATTAATAAAATTTTTTGACATGGAACGCATTATCCTATTTTACATTGATTTATATCGGAAAAATTGTTTCGCTTAACGAGTGCTTCGCGTTACGAGTAAGACTCTGGAACGAATTATGCTCGTTAAGCGGAGTTCCACTGCATTTGGTGCTACTGAATTGCATAAATAATTATTTTTGCATTATTTTGGTTACACTAACAGTGGCACATCATATTTTGAAATTTGGAATATAAAATTACAATATATACCTAACATGACATCTTTCCCATTGCTCAGGCAATACACTATTTATTGTGTCACAATCGTTCGCAAGACACTTTTATATACATCTCTCTCGCTTCATTAACATCTTACCCCTTGCCATACTTGCTCTCCTATTATTTCAATTATACGAAATAGTTGTTTAAAATTAATGCTTCATGTTTAAACATTATTGTGATACAATTAACAAATGGCCAATAGACTTTAGCTCAACATTTCCAATTGTAAAGTTTTAAGTTTCTGGAGAAATACATTTTCTTTACTCTTCAGTTACAGTATTTCAGGTTAAAATTTATTCCGTTGCGAGTATAGGCTTGATTTAGATATTATTTTCGATAAAGAACTTCTTTTGCTATGCATATTCGAAATATTTAATGTGAATTTTTAGAAATGTTTAGTTTTATATATTGTAATACTTGATCATTTGTTAATATTGAATTTTGCCTACAGTTGTTCGAAAACTGAATATTATGGAATAATAAGGAATCCTATTTATTTAAAACAAAATTTGTTCAAGTCAAAAAAAATTTCTAAAATATGTCTTTTTCAGAATTAGGAATAGCTATCCGCTTCGTGAATTTTTTATGACGAACTTCTTTCTGTATTTACCTGGCATTATATCTAATCGCCGAAATTCTGCCTCTTTAATATTTCTTCATAAATAAATTGATATTGTAGTTAACAATCCCTTATCCTTAACCCATATTCATTCTCCACTGCCTTCATTTAGACACATCAACACATTCTGAAGTACTCGTCACAATTCATACACTTTGTATAGATCTCGTTAGCAAGTGCACCCTCTATTGTCATTAATTATAAATGTAGTTAATTTTGATTATATTTTATTATTTTTCTTATTTATTGTCAGAACAAATCTGGTGTGGTCACTTTATTATACACATGTATTTCAAAATTCAGTTTTAATGCTATGAAATTTTCAGTTGACATATATCTAACATTTCAAAAGAGTATTTTATTTTATTTTTTGTTTTCAAAGCATATTATGATAAAAATATTATATTTTCTTCGTTTACTTCGTGGTATCTCATATTTTTTCAATAAAAATATATATTTCTTTACTTTGTATAAACCACATTTATTACATTATTGCGACATGTTTTGACAACATTGTGTCATTTTCAAGCAAAATAAAAATTAAATATAAATAAACAACACATTAACAAAAATCACAAAACAAAATTCAAAATCGATTATGATACTTTTAATATTTTCCATTAACATATACATATCTATAACTCAAAACTGAATAGATAGATAGAAGAAAAATGAATAGAACATTTTTTCTTTAAAGTATTATTTTCTAGAATTTTTATTTGAAAAATAAATACTGTGTGTAAAGAAGTCAAAAATCACATGGTGTTAGAATTGTGAGCATAATTTGGATGTATGCATAATTTTAAAGTAGTGAAAAAATATTAAAAATTTCCATGACTCAAAAACAAGATTATGTTATTTTAATCAGTAGAAAAATGGAACTTCATTCTCTTTTTAATCATTTATAAAACTGTGTTGTTAGAAATGTTGGAATATATGTATGTATATTTAAATAGTATGTATGTGTAAATGTTCAACAATTTGATCAAAAAATTAATTCAAATATATAAAGGATAATGGAAAAATATCCAGAACAGCACTCAGTCTAATGTAAACCTTGCCTAATTTTTATTATGAATATTTAGATTAAATATAAGTCTGTACACCAGATTTCCGTCGTTGTTTATCCCCTGAGTAAATATTTGGTACTAATTTGTCCGACATTTCATTTTTCGATCATTATATTTTCTTGTCGTTCTCAACTCCATTTTACTTTTTTATACATATTATAAATGAAAGTATAGAAATCATGAAAAATTTCATTTGCGAGATTTTGATGGTTCCCTGAATACGTTTTGACTATTTTCTCGATGATGCCTGTGTGTGTGTGTGTAGATTGATGGTTAGATGGATGTGTGTCTCTATGTACATTATCTCAAAAATCAGCAAAGATAAATTAATGAAACTTCATATTGAAAAGCCTCTTGATTATTAGATTTTGATTAGATTTTGAGTATAATTGCAAAACCGGAAGAGGAAGTACGAAAATAAAAAAATTCGATATATAAAAACAAAAACATATATAAAGAAATTTTTCAAATAATAATTGAAGAAAATCATATTTTAAAGAGAAAATGTTCGAAACCTTTTTCTTCTAACTATTAAAAGTATCATGACATGCGTAACAAAAAACAAAATATGAATCGAATATTCTTTTGAAATGTGTTAATTGAAAATTATATAACACTAAAATTTAGTTTTGTTATACATGTGTATACGATAGTCGTGTGCTGACCACACTAAATTTTTTCTTTCGACTATACTATTTTATCGGACTGATTAATACCATAAAACATTGAATGATGAAACATGTTCATATAGTATGTTAATGTTTTGATAATAAATGTTTGTATGTGTTACATCATATTTAAGTACATTATTTTATTTTATTTAGTGGTTCCCGGTGGAGCTCCATATGGTGTGTTCCCTAGTCAAGCACAGTTGTACGCGCAGGGCCCGCCGCCCACATATGATCAAGCTCTTACACATCCTGCTATTATGGGACAACAGGTATCTAAAAATCATTATTTTCAGAATATTATAGAACAAGACAGTAAATTGTAAATGTAGCACCTGCTATATACCAGTAGTGATCACCAAAGTCAATTGCGTTTTGTAGTCGATCGATTGTGCACATACTGTTACGAACATTAGGCCGGTTTCACACACAGCGGTTTATGCTGACTCGGCGGCCGACTGGGCCGCCGTGTCGGCCCTTATTTCTGTGTTTATAAATGGTGCAAAACACACACTTCGGTGATCACCGCCTGGCGGCTACGGTGCCGCCTCGACAGCTCATCTATGCCAAGAGGTTTGTTCGTTTCGCCTACTTGCGTCTACTGCAAAACGTCAAGGTTATTACTGCTACTACTAGTTGAATTGCGGTTAAACGCGGCCGTAAAAAAACAAAGGCACTAGATTATGTAAATCTGTTCTTTTCGGTCGCAGTTTGATGTTTCACGCAAGAATGACGTTCTTTTCGCTTGCAGTGACTCGCAGTTTGATGTTACATATGTATGTTTTTGTATCTAATATATAATACTTTCTTTTACTTCCTGGTAATTCATATTTTTATTGTTTTTGGATCTGTTATAATAGGTTTGTTCTTTCCACCCTGTTGCGTCTACGGTTTACAGCTGCGTCAAATAAATCGGTTCTATTCAGAAAGTTGAAGTTAAAAAAGTTACTAGATGTTGTTCTTTTCGCATGACCTTGGCGTTTGTGTAAAATCTAAAATAACGCCGCCGTACAATAATCTACAGCTGCTCGCTCAGCAGATTTTATTTCTTACGGCAAGCGCATGCGTACATCAGTCAACGCAGTTGACATTTCGTTGTTAGGTTATTATTCCAGACAGTTCCCGGTAAAATGTATGTCAAAGAAAATGATATTACAGAAGGTATGTATTTATTCTTAAATGATGCTGTTTTACATTGGAAAAGTTATCTTAAGTAAAAATCACTCTCTTGTTATTTAGGAATAAATACATACATTTTAAAATACAATTATTTTCTACGTTCATTTGAAATCAGATCCAAAAACAATAAAAATATTAATTACTACGAAGTAAATGAAAGTATTATGTATTAGATACAAAAACATACATATGTAACATCAGATTACGAGTCACTGCAAGCGAAAAGAACATCATTCGTAAGTGAAACATCAAACTGCGAGTGAAAAGAACAGATTTACAAAATCTAGTGACTTTGTTTTTTACGGCCGCGTTTAACCGTAATTCAACCAGCAGTAGCAGTAATAACCTTGACGTTTTGCAGTAGACGCCAGTAGGTGAAAAGAACAAACCTAATATTTTATTTCAAATGAACGTAGAAAATAATTGTATTTTAAAATGTATGTATTTATTCCTAAATAACAAGAGAGTCATTTTTACTTAAGATAATTTTTTCAATGTAAAAGAGCATCATTTAGGAATAAATACATACCTTCTGTAATATCATTTTCTTTGACATACATTTTACCGGGAACTGTCGGGAACAATAACCAAACAACGGAATGCCAATTGCGTTGACTGATGTATGTAGGCGCGTGCAGTAAGAAATAAAATCCGCGCAGCGAGCAGCTGCAGATTATTGTAAGGCGGCGTTATTTTAGATTTTACGCAAACGCCAAGGTCATGCGAAAAGAACATCTAGTAACTTTTTTAACTTCATCTTTCTGAATAGAACCGATTTATTTGACGCAACTGTAAACCGTAGACGCAACAGGGGGAAAAGAACAAAACTATAACATTACAAAACATCTGACTGTACGGCCCGCTTAAAAAATTTTTTTTGAAAATGGCCTGTCTTCCAAAAAATGTTTCCGACCCCTGTTCTAGGGTGTTAGTGTGAGATACAATGTATTAAAATAAATTAAATAAAATAAACACTTATATTTGTAATTATAACCCGTTTAAATTAAATAAAAAGGTCATCGTGGAACAGTACGAGCTTAGATTTTAACCACGCCCACTTTGTCCCATTCAGTAGCGTTGTTTATCTAATTTTTATTGGGGCAAATAATCAACAACTGTCATTTATGTTAATATTGTATATTTTAGCAATTTCTAGAAATTTTTGGTAAAAAATTGCAAGACATCAACCCTATCTAATTTTTAAATAAAATATTAAGATTTGAAAAGTGTGATGTATATTAATAATACATAACGGGTATCTTGTCAAATTGTGTGACATATTTAAAGCAAAATAGTAATATAAATGTTGCGTGGAATCAAAAACGGCATCTATTAAGCCCAAGTTTGTCTTTTAAATGTCATTTAATCTGGAGAAAATGTGTAATAAACTTTGATATTTTCACAAATACAATAGAGAACCTAATCACCTTATACAAATTATTTTTACAGTTACAGTGAATTTTTCGGTTAATTTAAAAACTCATTATAATAGATCATATTTGGATTAGATAAACACAGCCTCCAGTGACAGATTTAAAAATTATTATTTTTTATTATAGTGTCATCTTCATAAAATATATTTACAAAGGTTATAGATGTTTATGTGTCAGTAATAATAAAATCTTAAATAATTAAATAATATTATTTATTGTTTAGAATATACAATATCAATAGCCTTATTATAGTAGGGGACCAAATGTTCTTCCTTATTATTACTTCCTGTAATTCATATTAATAATACTTAACTATTAATTGAGTTCTGTCGCAATAAATTTTCAGCACTAAAAAGATAAAATATATAAATATACAGTAAGTAACTCAATTCTAAATTGCTAAACTATAACTGTGATGAATTGTTAGGCTAACTGAAAAAAACGAAAAATAATTACAGTTAATTAATACGTATAAATAATAATGTGAATCATATCTAATAAGCTGTGCAATATTTTCGGAAATTTAAATAATAATCAATATCGGCTCACAAACGCACAACTATTTTGTCATTTAAACTGGCTTTGTATCTCTTCAGGTTTCATATTTTAATAAATACTGTAGAATCCGTTTATAATGGACTTCGGAGGACCAAGTAAAATAGTCCATTATAGTCGAGGTTCATCTCATCAGAATAATTACTAATTAAATAAATGCATATTCATTTTATATCATTGTTTTTATTTTTAAAAAAGTTAACTAACACTACATGAAACTATGTACTCGACATGCTTACTGTAATGGAAGAAATAACGAATTTTGGTTCATTATAGGCGAAAGATTGTTATAACCGAGTTCTTTTTAACCGTGGATTTTTCACGTGTTTGTACTGGAACTTTAAAAAGTTATACACATTATAGGTGGATTTCACTGTCTGTATATTGACTCTTGTAATTAAAAATATTTTTTATTTTCCAGATGTATCCTCCAGCCACCATGTATGCTGCTGGATACCCAGGATATCTTGGATATCCTGCATACACACCAATGCAGTACTATCCATCCCTAGCAGCATATTCGTATCCAATGCAGCCTACACAACTTAGGCCAACAATCATGATTCCGGTATGCACATTGTTTTTAATATCCCCAAAAAATCACCTTGAATTCAGTTTTTAAGATCAGAGTCCAGGCAGGTATATATGTATTATATTTCAATGAATTCTTATACAAACAATTTGTTTTCTTTCTCTGCTTTGTCATATATCCAGGTACATTCACTTTTACTCCCTGAGAAAGTGATTCTTAGAAATAATATTAAAACATTCCACCCAGCTAATAAGCAATCCAGTGAGACGCTTTCTTCTAAGTTCTCTGTTTCACGTACATACCTACGCATTTTCAAGTTTTTAACTTCGAGACCAGAGTGTGCTATACAGCGTTTTTACCTAAATCGACAAATGAACTATAACTGTAAAAAATATTATGTACATCTGTAGAACTCTAGTGAATACGAAAAAGACATATCAGTTATGACGAAATACAAATTAGGAACGTGGCATAATAATAATGTATTACAAGTGGAATACAATTAAGACAAAAACACATGAAACAAAACACACATTTGGCCTGTTTTCCATATAACTAAATAATAATACGAATATTTTACATAATCACTAGAATGATAATTTACTTAAAATGGTAGTAAGTCACACTAAAGCAAAATATCAACTTTATGTTTATTGTATATCTGCTGTGTAACGCTCAGTCTGTATTTCGCCATACATTATGGCACATTTTATGTTTTATGCGTGTCCATCTTAACCGAGTTCCATTGTATTTGTATTGCTATTTAATTTATTAATAATTATATGAGCCATAATTATATTAATTTATAATATCCACCATTTGCACTAAAAAACTAAAGTTTGAATCGAGTGTACACAAAATTTTTCCTAATTCAAAAATAAGAAATACGACCTTCTCGCTTAAAAGTGTAATTGTTGTCGAGAAAGTCGTGATTAAAATAAAAAAAAAACATTTGATTGGTGATGAATGGGGCACTTGCACATTTTTTGTAGTATTTTTTTTTAATGTATGTAAGTTAAAGCAAATTCCGTAATATCTATTTTTTTAATTCACTATATGGATAAAAAAATTATTGAAATTTTGATCAGTTAAACTCGCGCGAAAACGCCTCTGACGTCACATACTTGAGGTTGACAAAGGGAGACCTTGCGTAGATAAGAATAGACAGCTGTTCTCACACACACATAATGTAAAATCTTACACATACATCGTTGGTAACTGTCATTCTATGTCAGCCAGTACAGTTTTTGAAGTCGTTAATATTGACGTAGTTTCGCACTCTTTTACAAACACCACTTATTATTTGAAACTTTTTTTCGCTATTACGATTTATAATTATAGAAAATTCAAGTTGTAACTTATACAATGCAATAGGTTAACAAGCACCTGGCGAATTGTTCGGTCTCGGTTGTTACAGTAGTATAGCAACCTAGGCCTAGGTATTACATATAGTAATATTTTTAAAAGAAGTAACTTCAACGACATTGAACAGTACGAGCTTAGGTTTTAACTACGCCCACTTTGTCCCATTCAGCAGCGTTGTTTATCTAATTTTTATTGCGGCACATAATCTACAACTGTAAAATTTATGTTAATATTGTATATTTTAGCAGTTTCTAGGCATTTTAAGCAAAAAAATGTAAGACGTCAACCGTATCTAATTTTTTCTCTACTCTCATATAGACCTACTTTTATTTAGTAAAAGTTAAATTTTTTCAAATTTCAAATATGGGAAACTTGAGGTCAGCCATGATTGATTTACTATCAACAATTTTAAACCCATGTGCCAGCTTGTAACGTAAGAGATAAGAAGTCGACATATGTTATTGCAATATTATCGAGTACAACAAGCATCATTTTGCTTTGCTTGTCGTAATTTTGTTCGGACAGTCTAAGGACAAACGTGTTATAATCCATCCTTATCGCACTCATTCAGATGAGAGAAATAAATATATGTACCTATACGTTAATTCGTATATGATACAGATAACCTTTAAGTGACTTCTTTTAAAAACAAGACTATATCTCTGTTTTCGATTACGTTTTTTTTATTTGAAAATTAGCGATTTTGAAATCGTAATTACTGCTAATTGTTTAATTTTTAAAATCTTGTTTTTGCATATTATGCAATAAATTTAATATATGCATCGAATAAAAGTTAAATAAAAAAAAATTAAAAATGTGTGTAAGTTCCCTATTGTCAAAATTACATTTTATTCAAATGCTTGCCAGGTAAACTAGTGCCAACGGTGGCACATTGAAATTAGGGTGCTTAGTGTACAGTGTTATACATACTTATAGAAATATATACAAAATGTTAGAAAAAACTTGTTGAAATTTTGTTGGCAGATAGATTTTTTGTTCATTTAATGCATAACTTAGTATTTATTTTTAATAATAAATCTTAACACACAGGCCAATTGAAAATTTCATAACATTAAAATTGAGATTTAATATACATGTAGATAAGACATCAAAATATTTTTAATCGATATATTTTATGCATTTGTTCAGAATGGCTTCGATGCCGGCGCAAGATTTGACGGGATAGGGCAACCAGTGTTACCGCCAGCACCACCGGGTGTTCCTCCATCCGCTGCACAACTGGCAGCTATGGCTGGACATCAAGTCGCATTGGGACAGAAGAAAGGTTCCTTCTTAGCTGGTGGGTCCGAAGGTGGTTACACGTTTTGGTAGGACTGTGATCACCTAAATATATAAAATATGTAAACAACCTTCATTATTTGTATTTCTAATTTTAGATTTGCGCTTGTAATTTAAATAGTGTACACTAGTTTACATTATTAACATTATTTGTTGTATTGTTTTTTTTTCGATTTGCATCCACGCTCAAACATTGTAATGTTAAAATTTCCGTTTTTTATCGTATAAATGTATGCAATGAATTTTAAAATAGTTTATAACGCAACGTACATGGTGTGTTTTAATAAACAACAAGAACAGACAATCAGTAAATATGCTAACTATTAATGGAAGGAATTGTGCCATTTATCGTAAATAAATTCAAGCGCTAAATTCTAACATTAACAAATAATGCTACTGAAAATAATGAAATCCGAATGAAGGTATACAACTGAGGAGTTAGTGTAGTGTTATACATATACATATTCTCAAATGTTATTTAATACGCATTTGAATCAGTTATTTTTATTTTTGTTGTTTGTTACAAATATAGCAAGCAATTGTCTTTATATTTCCAGACGACATGTATTATTATATTTAAATTATGTTTTGGAATGTACTTTGCAAATGTTTGTTTTTTATTTGTATAGGAAATATAAATACAATTTTAATGCATTATTGTTGGTAAATAATTTAAAAGAATTCCGCAGTGACTAGAAACGCATTTTTGTTTTGTTAATTGTCATTGAATATTAAATATTAATTGTACAGTATACATCTTGTACAAAATATTTAAAAACATAAAATTATTAACAAAATTCTAACTGTGTGATAAATAAATCTTAGATTAAATAAAGACAGTTAACTGAAAAAGAAATAAAACTATTTAAATTATCCATTGTTTTCATATGTTTGTGATCGTATAAAATGTATGTTAATTTATTGTATTTCGACATATTTATGTATTAAAACAATGTGTGGAATTGTTTTGTTAACACAACTAGCTGCAAAATACCTAGTGGATAAAAAATAAACGCATCAGATTTGACATCCGAATTTTGGATTACTAGAGTATCATGAAGCCAAATATGGTGCGTTTTTTTATTCACCTGATATACCTCTTGATTTCTGCAAAAGATAAAATGATATAAAATATTCCACACAATTTTGACATCATACACTTCCTCATCTATAAAAATGGAGAAGAGAAACAAGTACAAAGTATACTCAATTTACAAAAAAAATATGCAAATTATTAAAAATAAATTTTGTTATTTTTTACATACTGAATTTATTAACGTTAAATTATTTTCTTCAGTACTAGAGAGTGTTTAAATTCTTATTGAAAATGATGTCTAATGTTAATTTAAAAAAAAAAATTAGTACAGAAAAATTATAAGAACGTACTAATTCATATATGCTTATAAGAAAAAAATATCATAGTTTCACACTACAATAAAAAAGTAAAATAATTTTCAATCTTTTATAGTAAAATTAGTACGTTTTATTAGAAATTTTAACCAGATATTCGGTACACTTATGGGCAGGAATTCGAACTGGTGCGTGAATGGAATCTCGAACCGACAAAAAATAAAAAATGGGATCAAATCGGTGATTTAATAATAAGAATATACTGAAACGCAAAAATGTACCAAACCGGAACAAAACCGTAATTTTATATGGTTCGAATCCCTGCTTATAGGTATCAGATGAAATACACTTTACATATTAATTTATTTCAGTTTCTAGGAAAATTAATTAACAGTTTGTAATTTGTATCCCTAGTTTTGAATAATATACCACATAATCATGTCACACATATTTAAAATATATTTATTTTGATCGTGCATTATATAACGATAAGTTTTAATACTTGCTTGAGTTGTACAATATTTGTATTTTAAAAGTTGCCAAGCAGCTCTTTTTTGTTGTGAAATTGTTCGGTTTGCATAATTATTTTATTATTTTTTTACAGAAACAATTTTTGTTGGTCAATAATAAAAATGTTCAGTGTATTGACATTTAAAAAAATGTAATTTCTTATTCAGTAAGACTGTAAAAATAACCAGTTAAAAAATATAAAAGCAATCAAATCTTCAATATGTTTTTCTTTTTCAAATTGTTCATTTGAATATTGTACAGCACATTCGTGTATAGAAAAAAATTATAAAGCAAAGCTTACAAGCGTTTTTTTTAATTATTGTCTGTGTTATTTATAGATAGATGCTTTCAGATTGGAAAATGCTGGTATGTCTGGAGTTCTGGATATTGAAGGAGCATACCCACAGGTTTTAGATAATATTGCTGTATACTTAACCACTTCTTTTCAGACACTATTCGACAATGTCCACTGGATTACATCCAAAGTTCATTGTCGACTGATAAATAGACACCTTCGCGTCGTTCGTCTTATACGTGTATTACATAGATATGCGTTTTAAGTCATACGGCACATCATACGATGCATGGGCATGTAACTTTAAATCGTAGTAGACAATGTACATGTATTTAAAATAGACGTCTGCGCCGCGACCGCTAAGTTTATACATACGTCGTTGCCAGCACTGAATTTTTATTAGCACGCCGCCGCTGATTCGGTTATAATATTTCAATAAATTGCACTATTTTAATTTACCAAAAGTTGATCAGGTATCAAGAGTTAAATTCATATTTGTCACTGAAATTGTATTACATGATTGACCGTACTGTATCGCTCATTTTTCAAAGGTTGACTTATTAGTCATTACTGGTTCCTACAATTTGCGTCCATTACAGTGTGCCGTATAATTTGCGACTTTTACTGATTCTGTGATATTTAATGTATTTACTAATATGCATTTTTTAAACCTACGCCGCTTATACATTTTGAATTTTTTTATAAGAACGCTGCCGCCGTTTAATTCTTCGGCACAGACGTCTAATTTAAAACACCATCTAAAGGAATCTGATTTGAGATTTTTTATCTTGCTACATAGGAAGATATGGCAGTGACATACTTTTATATTTTGTTGAATATTAACATGAAAATGTGATATTTCAAAATTAGTTTTTTCGCTAGTCGTGCACCATAGGATACAAGTTTTTATAATAAGTATAGCAGTAGGTACTTTATAAACATGTATCCTTTGATTCGCAACTTTTAACTCTTTCTAAATTTTTGGTATTGCTTCACAAATAATATTCAAATAATTTATTTACTGCATACAGGGTGATTTAACTTTTTTACTTACGCGTTTGCCGTAATATGAATAGAAATACTTAATCGCATTTTTCTAAAATTGTATGTTAAGTCCAGCCGGTTTATTTCAAAATAGAAATAGTAGTAAGTATTTAAAAAATAATGGATATAATATATATTAATTAATTTAAATATAATTTTTGTATCAATTTAA
>JAGJTL010000037.1:54677-65915 GCA_022063505.1 Calosoma granatense
ACAACGGTTTCCCCAACCGCTTCGTATTGCCCAAGGGTAAACAGGGCGGTCAGGTGTACCAATTCTATGTGTACATCGGCCCATACAAGCCCGCCGCCCAGATGTACGGTTCCACCTTCGATAAAGTGATCTCCGCTGGCGTCGGCAGTGGCTCCCGATACATCGACAGTCTGCCCTTCGGATATCCATTCGATCGTCAGATCAAGGATGAACACACGTTCTACGTACCCAACTCGTACGCCGAGGATGTCGTCATCTTCCACAAGACTGAGAGTGTACTGAACACCGCTCACTACAACTATTAGATCAGTAGTACAACAACCAAAAAACAACGACCCACCCCGCTATGTATCTTGATATGTAATTAATTAACTACTTTAGGTTTAATATAATAAAATTGTTATATTTTACAATATTTCCTTTGGTTTCTCTTTATTTCCTAGCTGGAGTAAACTATATTGATTTCTGCACCTGTCTAGTTTAGTTACAAAATTAATTCGCGTCTAAAATATTTATTTGCAGTGAAACGAACAGAACACAATTCATTTTCCACTCTTGTGAGGTACATAATCATGGTATTTCAATTGGTATCGAAATATTCTTATACAAAAATAGCGCTAGGTTTAGGTAATATAGCTGTATATATTGTTACGAACATGAGTGTCGCATGCTGTCGTCTGAGCCTCAGCGTGAATTGGGGGGTGGGGAACCTGGCGAGTGACCTCATTCTCGGTGCACCCTGAAAAATTTGGCAACCATCTCTATTCGTTCTAAAAAAGGGCGCGTGGGGTATAAAGAGCGATCCGCGAAGACAATCATCAGTCATTTTTTAACCGAGCGTACAATAAGAGTCACCAGTAGTGATTAGCGTCAGAGTGAGTATTATTAGTGACTTGTTATCTCTGTTAGTGATAGATATACTGTGCTGAAATATATCAAATAAATAAACATTTATATTGTACTACTAACCCGTTTATAAATAAATAAAACGTTACAATATGTTCAACATTTCGTGTTTAAAACTCGTTTCCGTTTTACATGTAGGTTTTTGTTTTACATCTATTATAGAAAAAATACACGCATTTTCTATGCAAAATTCTCCAACCATCAAGAAGAAATTTGAAGAGGTTTAAAAGAAGAATTTTTTATAAGCTTGCAGGAAGTCTCTGAAAACAAGAAGAATGTTCTAGAAACCTGCAGGAAGTTTCTATAAACTAGAAGGAAGTATTAAAATTAAACATAGGAATTTCTGAAAAATTCAAGAAATTGAAAAGAAGAATTTTCTACAATTTTGCAAGTAGTCTCTGAAAGACAAGAAGCATTTTCTAGAAGCTTGCAAGAAGAGTCTGGAAAACGAGATGTATTTTCTAAAAACTAAAATTAAGATGGAAGATCAGCGCAACGAATTGATTAATTTCGTTGAGATAAGATTGAAAGAAAGGGGTGCTGATTTAAAAGCGGTAACTCTACCAGAAAATAAATTAACCAGCTTCCAAACACAAGGAATAAAAGTACCCAACTACGATGGCAAAACTCCTTGGCCAGTTTATCTCCAGCAATTTGAAGTGATTTCTGATCATAACGGATGGACAAAAGATGAAATGCTCACCAACTTGACTGCAGCGCTTCAGGGTGAAGCCTCACTGATGTGATAGAACATTAAGTGCATTAAAAACTATGACAGTTTAATTAATGCCTTGGACGCAAGATTTGAAGGCGCCCATATGACAGCTATATATAGAGCACAGTTATGCGATAGGAAACGAAGAACAAAAGAAGGCTGTCAAGAATTTGCTGCTGATATACATAGAAAGGTTATCCAGATTGGCGTATAAAGATCTACCACAAACTGTAATGGACGTTATTGCCATCCAAAACTTCACTACCGGCCTAGAAAACGCAAATATGGCCCTGTGGGTGAGCAGCCAAAACCTTACAAAATATTGAAATGTAGTTGGTGCTGGTCTTCGCTACGAGGCCCTTCAAGCAATAACCCGCCTTTCTGCCAAGATCCGTGAAATTCAGCTGGAAGACGAAGTTAAGCAAAATAAATTGCAAGCTGGAAGAAAGAAATACCAACTCACAAGGACGGTAAGGTATTACCAGTGTGGGAACTATAAGAGGCATATAAAGGCAAAATGCGCAGAAAACGAAAAGAAACATGAAGACAGTAACAACCAGGAAAACTAATTCCCACCAACAAGAAGGGGCCTACGTTGGTTGTCGATAGGAAGTGCCCCACAATAGCAAGACTACAACATCAGGATAACAGCCTACTCACTGAAGGAAGAATTGGAAGGACATACCACTTCACTATCGATACTGGAGCAAATGTTTCGATTGTCAGACTAGGTTTGATAAAACAGACCAGAATTCAGACGATATCTAAAGTGAATTTGAAAACAGCCAGCGGGGAGGAGGTGAAGGTACAAAGAAAAGTTAAAATGACCTTGGGTACCTGTTGTGTAGAAAACAGCATGATTGTGGCACCTACTGTCCATGAAGTTATATTAGGAAATGATTTCCTGATGAGCTATGGTGCCAAAATAGACCTAGACTGTGATGTTCTTAAATTTGGAAATAAAGAAATCAGTCTGCTACTTCCTGTCGACTGTTCTAGCGCCCGCCTTCTTTTCCAGGATGATGTTCAAATACCGGCTAAGACAGAACAAATAATTATGACTGAAACCAGAGATTCCACAGTTGATTCCTGCATTGGAATTGTCGGACCAGATGAAACAAAGGTTTGGACAAAGGGGTTTTCTTAAGTAGATCATTGGTTAAGTTGGCCAGATCCATACCAGCACGTGTTGTGAATTTAGCATGGAAGAAATGAAAGCCCATTGGAACCTTGGAGCCTGTTGCATAGATAATTCAGTGTGAGGGGAACAAGAAAAACACAAAAAGAAGAAGCTAACCTAAAGCTTGTCATTGTTATTGGAAAGGCCTTCGATGAACAACTTACAAATTTTAGAGAGATTTTTGAGAGATTTAGAAATGCTCATCTCAAGTTGAGCCCAAAGAAATGTCATATCTTCAAGAAGGAATTAAACTATTTCAAACATGTGATTTCTGGAGAAGGCATTTCCACAGAACCAGCGGAATTTAAGGCAGTTAAGGAGTGGCCAATACCCAAAGACATACAGGAACTGCGAAGTTTCCTGGGTTTATGCAGCTATTATCGGATATTTGTACCTGGATTTTCAACAATTGCGAGACCGCTGCACAAATTAAGAGAAGCTGGCTTCGTATAGCACTGGACAGACAATTGTCAAGCCTTCGAGAGATTGAAAACTGAGCTCTCTAATTCATCCGTACTCAGTTATTCACATCCAGAACGGCAATTTATTGTCACCACACATGCCAGTAACTTTGGAATTGGAGATGTCTTATCCCAAATGCAAAAGGGCGAAGAGGGCGTCATTCGGTATTTCAGCAAAACAATATGGAAACCAGAAAGGAATTATTGCGTAACAAGAAGAGAACTATTAACAGTAGTAAAAACGCTGGAACACTTTGCAAAAACCACAATACAAGTGGTCGGATGGGGCACCGAAGAATTGTGAGTTACACAAAAGCAAGACCCAGAAATATGCCCAATGGAAAATCAACGACCGAAAACCATCTTCGGAAGAAATCTCCAATATAAGTTCTACCAGCAAAAGTTATTAGGCACAATGGGATTCTCTTCTACTAGAAGATGGCCTGCTAAAAAAAACTTTTGAAAACCTTGAAGATACCAACGTCACGAAACAACTCGTCTTACCAAAGTCAAAGAGTGCTAAAACAACTCGTCTTACCAAAAGTCAAAGAGAGCTGAAGCATCTTGTCATCAATAGAACTACTGAAAAAGTTCGACCAGATTTGACCGAGTCAACTGGCAAGAAGATGTCAAGAATTGGTACAGACGATGTGAGGTCTGCGCAGCTGCTAATGGACCTCCCGGAATTATTCGAGTTCCTATGAGACAGTATAACGTCTGGTCACGTTTTGAGAGGATCGCTATGGACATTGCAGGACCATTCCCGGAAACCGATTTAGGCAACAAGTACATACTGGTGGCTATGGATTACTTTAGTAAATGGGTCGAAGCACCCTTCCAAATCAAGAGGCATCGACAGTTGCTGAAGCTCTAGTCAGGAATTGGATCTGTCGATTTGAGGTGCCTCTGGAGCTTCACTCGGACCAGAGAAGAAACTTTGAATTCGAAATATTTCAAAAACTTTGCAAAATCTTTGGCATCAGGAAAACTAGAACAACTCCTCTGCATCCGCATTCTGATGTAATGGTGGAACGTATGAACAGCACCATAGGCAGACATCTAGCTAAAGTTGTAGCAGACAATCAGCGCGACTGGGATGCACATTTAGACTTGTTCTTATTTTCCTACCGTTTGTTACTTCATGAAACAACCGCAGTGTCACCTGCTAAGGTTGGTTTTGTACGAGAATTTAGACTGCTGGCAGATCTATTGTATGGCACTAGGTGACAAAAAACCGAAGCTGGAAAGGACTACGTGGAAAATCTACAGCAGAAAATGGACTCTGTGAATGAGATAGTTCGGCGCGAATTAATGCAGCCAGCGACCGGATGAAAGACCGCTATGACATCAAAGAGGAAGCTACCGGCTTTCATGAAGAAGATAAAGTGGGTTTCTACAACCCGATTCGACGAAAAGGATACTCTCCTAAACTGCAGAAGAACTGGGAAGGACCTTACGAAGCAGTCATCCAAATCAACAATATAGTTTACCGTATTCGGAAGCCACCATGGACTAAACTTAACTAAGAATTCAAGCATTCAGGCTATACACAGATCAAGAATTCCGGAACTTTATGACTGAGGCCCGCAATGGGAAAAAGTTTCGTTATGGAATCACTACAAAAAAATAGAGTGACTTATTTAAAATATCAAAAGACTACGCCTTGGTTCACTGCGTAACTACAGTTCTAAATATAAGTAGAGGGATAGCTTCAGAATTCAAGATGTTCGGGTAGATAAATGAATTGCAGGGACAGGCTCCGAAGATAAACAAGGTATTGACACTTTGGAGTGGGAAGCAACAATTATCTTCCTAATAACGAAGAACAAGCAGTTCCGGAAACCAATATATTAGGGCCTGTGAACCACTCTCCTTGAGTTGAGGCGAAGAACCAAAGAACTTGGCATAGTAGAGTTGGCAATGCCAAAGATTGCCTGTGGACCTGACCGGTTAGATTGGAGAATGATAAGAAGCATATCGAGGTAATTTTAAAGGTTTGGAAGTCAGAATGACAGTATGCTGCTATCACCAAGGTTGAAAACCTGTCAACAAAAACATGGATTGCTACTTCTACTACAACCGGGAATGTAAGAAAGGGGCAAATTGCAGATACCGACACACATTGGATGCCTGTGGAAATGAAGAAGTATGCCAAGAATGGCTAAGCGGAAAATGCATGGGACAATGCCGGCTGAAGCATTTTGTGAATACCAAAAGATGCAGCGAACTGCCATATCACTGGGAGTATACGTCGCCAGGCTGTATGAAGGCACACTGTCCGTTTAAGCATGCTCTGGACCAAAATGAAACTGTCGGGACGATCAGTTTTAAGAAGAGGGCAGTGTTACGAACATGAGTGTCGCGTGCTGTTGTCTGAGCCACAGCGAGAAGCGGTAGTGGAAAACCAAACGAGTGAATTTATTCCCGGTGCACCGAGAACAATCTAGTAACCATCTGGATTCGTTCTAGAAAATGGCGCGCGGGATATAAAGAGCGTTTCGCGAAGACAACCAGCAGTCATTTATGAACCGAGCATATAATAAGATTGACCAGCAGTGATTAGCGACAGATTGAGTTATTAGTGACTTGTTATCTCGAATGTCAGTGACAGATATACTGTGTTAAAATAAATCAAATAAAGAAACACTTACATTTTACAACTAACCCGCTTATAAATAAATAAAAACTTTACAATATGTTGAACATTTCGTGTTTAAAACTCGTTTCCGTTTTACATGTAGGTTTGTATTTTACGTCTATTATAGAAATAATACAGGCATTTTTCTATGCAAAATCACAGATCTGTACATTAGCTTGTTTAACAGATACATTTTTCAAATACAAAAGATTCGTTTTGTTGTACAAAAACTATTAAAGTATAATTATTGTATACATTTGAATATAACACAATATTATTCTTGTCAATATGATAATGATGATTTTGTGGAAATAAAAGCTGTACGATTGCAAAATGCGAATCTGGTGTTGTACATATAGAATATTCGATAGTTACGCAATAATCGTAGAGGTGTGGAAACAGTATGAAAGTTTTTGTAATTTTTATTAACATTCTCTCTTATTTACATTGTTCAATTGCTATCAAAAATGAACAGGTAAGTAAATATATGTACAAAAATTAAATTAAAATATGTATGAAATTCATTGCTTTAAAAATTGTGTTACGTATGAACTGTGTATATTTCTTAGTGAAATAATTTTTCAACGAAATTTCATGTGACATAATACGTTAATTTGTATAAATTTTTTTTCTTATTTAACATGTATAATTTTGTTTCTTCTGTATCAGGATGACATTTTAAATGTCTGAAAATAATTCATTACTTTTTGCCCAGTATGGCAGGTTTTACAGATTTGATATTTGCAAAGAAGCTCCTGATTCTCCAATAAAATGGGAATATATTACAATAGATAATTCCAATTCCAAGTACACTAGTATTAATGCAAAATGTGAGATATTCCGAGAAGTTAAAACGGTTCAAGTAAGTTTTTTCCTACCCCTCAACTTTCAACCTTTAATATAAGGTTTACGCCTCAATTTCTTCAACTTGAATACATTATAGATTGCAGCCGTTGTTACACGATGTGCTAAAAAAGATGCCTTGGATACTTGTGAACCTTTCAATACGATAAAGCCATTCAATACATGTGATTTTATATCAATGAAGGGTATGACGTGGACTACATACATACGTTCTTTCAAACCACCGTTTATATGCCCTTTCCGTAAGGTAAGTAGTATAATAAATATTAAATGCTCCATTATTAAAATGAATTCTCTTCATTCTCTACCTAAGAACATTCTATCTTTACACAATCAATCTGTTTTCTGGGAATTAGTTATTTCTTTTTCTTTCCAATTCTTCTCTATTTTCTTGTTAATCAGTGCAAACTACTATAATCACACAAACCTTTAAGTTTCAGTAGATCAATATAAACGATAACATATCTTTAACTTTACAGGGTGTATATATACAAACAAATGGAACTCTTGATCCAAATATATTTCATTTCTTTCCAATACATGGATGGTATTGGAAAGTAAAATTTGAGATATACGAAGGAAAGAAATTTCTTTTTACGTACTGTTCAGAATTCAGCGTAATTAAACTTAATTGATCAAATGTTTCATTGCAGTAGACTTCATGATTTTATATAAATGTTTCATGCATACTGGATACAGATAAATAAAAATATGATAAATTGTACTTACATGTTAGTTAAATAATACTGTTTATTTTCGTAATTATTAACATTATTGTATTAACATCTTTCAAAAACCTTATACAAATTCGGTAAATCCGCTATTTGTAATATGGTTGCATTGTCAGCAAATTGTTTTGGCGGTAAAAAGAATTTCTTTATATTTGGATAAAACACATGTTCAGTTATCCATTTCCAGTTGGAATTTTCTGTAGTATTTTCTTCCAGATCTGAATAAAACAACGCTGTTTCTTTCGCAAAAGTCTCGAAACATTGCTTCTCTTTTGTCCAGTCCACATCGGTTGCTAATCTTAATATGTACTGTGGTAGTCCGGCCATTGCTGGAGTATGATTATCTGAAATACACATATGCACAAGTATTATTCCATGATTCTATATTATTGCTTTCTTTACATATTTCAGGATGTTATTGACTGTTTTAATTAGGAACAAATACAAAGTTGATTTTTTTCAAGGGGGCAATTTCATAGCTTATGCATTTATAAGAAAATTACACTTGTTTACAACTGCAAATGCTTAAACTAATGCTCCTTATTTGTTGGACTATGCCCGAGCGGTGAGTTGGATGTAGTGGCGCGGTTGCTATACAGCCTCCGAGTCCGGACAGGGCAGTTGCCGGCTCTACGCAGGCGCAGAATGCGGCCAGTTATCCGTCTGTTCCACGGTGACTCCAGCAGTGGCTCATGGTGATAGTGAACCTTCAATTTTCCCTCCTTCCGTCGCAGAATCGGCACCCTGGACACTAGTTGCTTCCTTGTCATTTTTGGGTTTTCTTTGCTCTTGTTCCTCGTCCGTCGCGTACTAGTTTACCTATCGCACTGTCCTTGCTGACGCCTATATCCGGATTCTCACTGGACACGCACCTTATATACTCCAGGCCAACCGCCCCACAGGCTGCCTACCAACGATCATGATCAACTTCGACCGTTACACGCTATTTCCCAATTACCCGAGGGAGCACAACATAATTACGTAAACCAATTACATAATTTTATAACTATATCAATTATTTGAATATTCTGGAAGATTATCTGAGAAATAATATTGCAGCATCTCAATATACTGAAAAGTTAGGATGGTTGCATATGTATGTCTACAATGTACTACACGCAGTCTATGACAGAAATCGATACGTTCATTCACTGCTAAATTATCAGCTAATATACCTGCACTTTTAAAACTTATATATTCATTCTTTATACACGGCCGGACAATTAAGTTACAAGACCATTTAATAATTTTTTTTCGGAAGAGTTGGTAATAAAACTAGAGTTGAAATTTTACGGGGTCGGTCCTTAATATCTCTAGAATACACACCTAAAATTACAGTGTGACCAACCCTTTCGAAAAAAAAATTATTAATTGGTCCGACCATGTATACATATAAATAATATTCTACATTTACCTATTATAAGTGGTATATTAACCAAATCCCCGTTCGAATCAATTTTAAAACTGAAATATTCATCCAACATCGCTGCTTTTTCCTGCAATATTTTCACAACTTGGTTTGCTAATTCAGTCTTTGGTCCTTCTTCCGGCGTCCAGCCTACTTCCGGTATATCTAATGATATTAATGCAAGCTGATACAAGGATAACGGTTTAGCAAAAGTGATCGTTCCAAAGTTTTGGAAGTTATACAAAACTCGTTGATAAAATAATTCCTGCATGATTTTTCTCGTGTTGCACAGGAACAACTTTGTACTGTGTTGTATTAAAGAACGGTTTACATCAATACAGCCAACAAACACATGATCCTGGAGTAATTCACGTAATGCACAATGACAATTATCTTCTATAACTTTACGTAGTGACAGAACACTTGATAATTTTGTTTCATTTCTTGAAGAAAGAAAAACAAGTAAATCATTTATATTTTAAACTTAAATACGCAATTATATCAAATATATACCTGTCAACAGACGACGTTTGAACTATGGTTCTATTTGATAAGGACTTGTTAGCGTCCTCGTTTTCATTTTGTACAGATGGATTTAGAAATTTATCTAATTTTTGGATCGCACTGTCTGTTCTAACTAAATTTTTATCGTAAACAGTTTTTATTTTATTTTTATCATCAGGTAATTCAATTTTATCAACACTGACTCCAGGTAATTTTGTCTGTATTACAAAAAATTAAAACCGGTACCACAAATCGTAAAAATATATTTAAATTACCTGCGTATAAAACACCCTTGAATTATTTGCGCCTAACAGTTTAGCTTCCAATTCTGTAACAATTTTTTCAATAATTTGTTCCTCGTGTAGAAAATGTACTTCATGTTTTGTAGGATGAACATTTACATCAACATTTTTTGGGTCGATTTCTAAGCTTAAATATACGAACGGATAGGCATTCTTTGGCAGATATGTGCTATATACTTGATCTATATTTTTCTTCAACGCTATAGTTCAGCAAAAGCAAAAAGATAATTTACAGTTTATTTACTATTTCGTATTTTTATCTACCTGTCGAATCCACTAATCTATGGTTTATAAATAAAATAAAAATTCCCTTTTTAGTTGAATAGTTTACATTGGATATATGGCCTTTTACACTAAATTTTAATGTATCATCTTCAAATTCAATGCTCAGTAATTCTCTGCAAAAGTAAAATAACTTATACATCATTAGCAAAAATATATAAACTAAATAATAGCTAATTTTAATTATTATTTTTTATATCTCAATATTATTCATATGTCTCCATATGACTAATTTGTAATTACGCCATTTTTCTATTCAATACATACCTCGCAATTGCATCTCCGTATAATATTCTTATATTGTCTACATGATTTGAATTTGCAGGCGTTCTTAATGTTTTACTTTCACCGGACTTTTTCAGTGCAAAACTGATCGAAGCATTATGAATAGCATATTTGCCTACAACGTCAGATATTTTACGAAACTCTTCCAATGCATTATTTAGAGCTTTTCTTCGTGTAGACATGTTATAAAATAAATCTTCCACTGTTATGACAGTGCCTTGATTGCCCGCGCATGGTTTAGGTCGGTCTTTAATCTGACTGTCTATATACGATGCCCTAGTAATACGAAATTTAACTTGCTGTATTTGATATAACATGCAACCAACGAATATGTTAGATATAGAAAAAAGGCATTCATGTCTAACCATAACATTATACATTATTGTAAAATAAACGCTTATATTACTTGTAGGCACAATCTTGAAGAGCCGTTTTTGACTGAATTGTCAAATGAGCCACATGGCTGATGCTGGCCAGTGCCTCTCCTCTAAAACCGTACGTACTAATAGAACTTAAATCTTCAAATGTTTGTAACTTTGACGTTGTAAAACGTTCGCAAACTATATCGAAATCGTCTTTACGAATTCCAGTTCCATTATCCATAATCTAGACAAAAATAATTATTAACGAGTTTAAAATAGATTACATTTCCAGAACTTATAGTACAGAAACTTATAGTAGATTAAATGTATTTCATTTCTGTACTGAATATATGCACTATAAAATAGTATCAGTATGTGTATAAAAAATACCTGTAATAATTTTAATCCCCCGTCTTTTACCGTTACTTGAATACTGGTGGCCTTCGCATCAATACTAAAATTAAATATGTATATACATTCATTATTCAATCAATTGAATATTATCTTTTTTTGGGTATGTCTTATGCACTACCTATTTTCCATCATCTCCTTCAAAGCATTTGCCGGCCTCTGAATAACCTCTCCAGCAGCAATACGATT
>JAGJTL010000037.1:66233-79428 GCA_022063505.1 Calosoma granatense
TATAAAATGTATCAGTATGTGTATAAAAAATACCTGTAATAATTTTAATCCCCCGTCTTTTACCGTTACTTGAATACTGGTGGCCTTCGCATCAATACTAAAATTAAATATGTATATACATTCATTATTCAATCAATTGAATATTCTCTTTTTTTGGGTATGTCTTATGCACTACCTATTTTCCATCATCTCCTTCAAAGCATTTGCCGGCCTCTGAATAACCTCTCCAGCAGCAATACGATTTATAACAGTCTCGTCTAATTTTTTAATACACGCTGGTTCGTTCATTTCTGACTTTTATATTTATAAACAAGAAGTTAGTACAGTTTTAACTAAATTATTAAAATAAACACATAACTATTTCCCGCGAATTTCTGCACACAAAATTGACAGTTATAATACACACGCTCCCAACTTCGGTGCAATGTGTACCACCCTTTGCATACTCCTTGCTTTGTATAACACGAATTTCACATCGATCACACGTACATTCTCGTGTCAAAAGCCGGAAGGTGTGTTTCATATATCGTGTTAGGACTTAAATTATTTTATTATGGAACCGTATGATGTGATAATTAATCAGCCTGTTGTTATCGATAATGTAAGTAGTAGAATATCGTTTTTTATTGTTTCAATTTTGTGATGAATTATGAGTGATTGTCAAAATAGCCAACTGTCAGACATGTTGCCAAGATGATCTAATCCGTACCTGTCAAAGTCTTTTATTCACAATATTAATTTTTAGGGTTCAGGTGTTAAAGCTGGTTTTGCTGGGGATCAAACGCCAAAATGCCGGTTTCCAAATTAGTAAGTATTGTTTTAATGTTAAGAGTGCGCAATACCATGAATATATTAAAAAACTTAACAAATATGGTCAATTTTAGTATTGGTCGGCCAAAACACATTCGTGTTATGGCCGGAGCCCTAGAAGGAGACTTGTTTGTTGGTCCAAAAGCTGAGGAACATCGGGGGCTCTTGTCCTTGCGATATCCAATGGAGCATGGCATAGTGACAGACTGGAATGATATGGAACGAATTTGGAATTACATATACAGCAAAGACCAACTTTCTACATTCGCAGAAGAACATCCAGTATTACTGACGGAAGCTCCGCTCAACCCGAGACAGAACAGGGAAAAATCAGCGGAAATATTTTTTGAAACATTTAATGTGCCAGCACTGTTTGTGTCTGTGCAAGCTGTTCTCAGTCTGTAAGTATTTAACAAACACAAAATACATTAATTTTCAGTGTGTATATTCTGATCATGTTAACACGCAGTTGGTTAACCATTAAATTGTATAATTTATTTTTATTCACTAAAACGTAACATATGCTACTGATAAACTACAATAAATTCAATTAAGATATGTAACCATATCTTAATTGTTGTACAGTTAATGTAATTGAATTTGCTCACATGTACTTGTTTTTCAAGATAAACGATCATTTATTTATGTTTAGTTATTCGACGGGTCGTACAACGGGTGTAGTGTTGGACTCTGGTGACGGAGTAACTCATGCAGTGCCTATATACGAAGGTTTTGCAATGCCACACAGCATCATGCGAGTGGACATTGCTGGTCGCGATGTGTCGAGATATCTCAGGTTGTTATTACGTAAAGAGGGTATCAACTTCCGAACAACGGCGGAATTCGAAACAGTACGTACGATTAAGGAGAAGGCTTGCTACCTGGCTAGCAATCCACTGAAGGAGGAAACAGTCGATACAGAACATATCGTCTACACGTTACCAGATGGCAATACTTTACAGGTAAATAAATGTCCATTTCACTGAGCTCTCTAAACTTATTAACAACATTCCCATGCATGCGTTTACAAATCTAATTTGTAAAAAACTAAAATTATTCTTTGTAAGAAAAACTGTTTCGACGTGTGTTTCTTATTACATTTTTGTTTTTAATATTCTAGATTGGTCCTGCAAGATTCCGGGCACCTGAAGTGCTGTTCAGGCCGGATTTAGTGGGAGAGGAATGTGAAGGATTACATGAAGTGTTGCTGTATTCCATACAGAAATCTGATTTAGATCTTCGTAAAGTCTTATTTAGGAATATTGTACTATCCGGCGGCTCGACATTATTCAAGGTAAAAATCCTGTACATACTATGCATAATTATATAGGTGTCAATAAATTACAAATACTAATATCAATGAAAAGAGAAAAGAAAAAATTTAATTTAACATATGGTAAAGAATATTGTAATCTAGAGTCTAACAAATTATTACAATGTTTTAGCAAAGATTTATTAGGAAAAAATTTATAGTGCGTGTTTATGAGTGTATAATTATGTTTTTATAGGAAATTTTGTTTAGTAATAATTAATTTTTTTATAATTGTCATATATCAACTATATCTTTTATAATTTAGTATGCAAGACGTTCAATAAGTACATGAGTTCACAATTTACAGTATGATCATTTTCATAATAATAATTGATTGTTTCGCAAGTACGTACTTGGTAACATGTTGTGTATTGGTAACATGTTACAGGGTTTCGGTGACAGGTTGTTGTCAGAAATAAAGAAATTATCTCCAAAGGATGTTCAGATCAAAGTAAGTTACATGTTTGTTAATTGTAGATACCGAGGTTCGATAATTTATTATTTTGTAACATGTTTAGATATCTGCACCTCAGGAACGGTTATATTCCACGTGGATCGGAGGCTCTATCCTCGCCTCTTTGGACACATTTAAGAAAATGTGGGTATCAAAGAGGGAGTACGATGAGGAGGGCCAACGGGCCATACATAGAAAAACATTCTAAAGTGCAAGTTGTCAGCGTGAATAACAAATCATTGGGTTCTACTACTAAACAATGATGACGTCGCGATGCAAGCGACGCTATTTATTATTTATCATTTCTCTTCTTCAGGCAGCATCTGAGCTGTGACCAGTCTTTCGCTTAATTATGCAATATTGATTGATTGATTACATTGTCATATGGTGTCGAGATATATATATATCATAATTTTGTCAACCAGTGAAGAGTGATATATTAGTAATATATTATTTGTTTACTTACATACAGTGCTCTGTTCATAAAAACTATTCATATTTAATAAAGAAAATGTGTTTTTATTTACAAAATCAAATATAATGATATATTACTAGGAGGCTTAATTTTATATAAAATGATGTAATAATTTAATACAAAATGTACTGTACGCAACAATCTGTATATTAATAATAATACTTACTAATTTTTATTGCAGACATATTTCAAACAAATGCTATGAAAAATTACAAAGCACCAAGATAAAATATAATAAAAAGAAAACAAACAACTTTAAAGACATCTTTTGTAGTCTTAGTAGTGACACGTTAACTTTTGTAATACTAATTAATACTCACTTGTTGTGTCTAGTTATTATTTATTAATTATAAACATTTTTTACAATTTGTTTTTGTTTTTATATTTTTTAATATAAAGCACGCATCAAATTTTGTAATTGTCTTATTGTGAAGAAAATCTTAGTAGCAGAACTTTTTATCTCAAATTTAAGGCCCTATCATTCGTGAAATTTTTAACTGATTTTGGTTCTGTATTTATTAATTAATGCATTAGAATAATAGAAAATGTTTAAATCATCTAGTAATTCTGTTAGTTTTCTTTGTGCAAATATCAATTACTCATTACTTGTTTCGCAAATAGAACAAAGAAATTGAAAACACCCACTTATTATTTAATTATGTTGTTTCACTTTAAATCAAATGCAATAAAACTTTAGTCAATATATATTTTAAGACAAGCAATAAAAGTCTACATTTTAATTATGTACTGTTTTATTACTCATAGCTTCTAGACAGGAAATCATTTAATTGTGAACATCCCATAGTTTGTATAGAGCTGTCATTGTCACCTGTTACTTTTTTAGAACTATTATTGCTCAAATTTCATGCTATTTTTAATTAACAACGAAATTGACACTGTGAAACGTACTCAAATAAGCTACAAATGTGTAATTTGTCTAATATTTTAACGTGATAATATAATTTTTCCTTGAAATGGTAACCTAGTTTTGTGAACTATAAACTTTATATTCTAATGAAATTCGAACAATGATTGTAAAATTTTATAATAGGTGAGTGTTCAAAAATTCATTCTGTTTTTATAATACTGATTTAATATGCTTTTACTAGTCATACAGTTTTTTCGCAAATATATCATAGTTTATTATCTAATTTTTGTGTATTTTAGATAAGTTTTTTTGTGACAAATATCCACGTGAAAGAAGAAAGTAGCAAAAGTTTAAATTTCATTCATGACATGTTTAAAGAGTTCGTTGAGTTATCAATTTATATTAAGTGTTCGTTGCAACCGCAATTTTATTTTTAGTGGATAACATTTTTTATGGATAAACAATGGGGATAAGAGAAAGACTGAATAAAATTCTACTGCCAATTCCTGCTGATGTTGCTTCTGGTGGATTAGAAACGGAATCTGAGTATCGAGAACGATGGATATCGATACGTGTTATATATTTCACTATGTTTCTGATGTCATTAGGCTTCAGTATAATAATTACAGGAGTATGGCCTTATTTAGACAAAGTAAGTTATTTAACTAATATATATTATATATACATACATAATTTACAATAGGAATATTATATAGGATTTAAATATAAACATTACCCAAACATTTATAATTAAATTAATACATATAAGAAAATTGTAAAATTTACTAGTATTATAACAATCATTCATGACAATTTATTTTTTTGCTAAATCAAATTAATTTTATTCACATATTACATTTGATTATTCAAAATCGAAGTATTGCAAATTTAAATTATACATAATCAGTGTGCTAGTTTGCCATGCAGTTCATGTATCTATTCTAATATTTTACAAACTAATTAATATACTTGTCTATTTATGCTACCAGGAAAAGGAAAAAGGTAATTATGTCCTAGGAAATAACCTATGTAATTTGTATCACTAACGTAACAATAAAATTTTAGAATTGTACAAGCAAATTCTAAAGATACCGGAACAGAAATTGTATTTCATTTTAATCACATTGTTCGGTTTGTTTATTAGGAAAATTTATACAGATGTATAATTGCACATTGAACTTATAGAACTATACAAATAAATGACTCACATTATACATAAATTTAATGTGTACACTTGAACGGTATTGATAATGCCAGTAACATATATTAAATTAATTTGCATATGTTTACATACATCATAACCCTCAGCAAAGTATGTATGACACAAATTTAGCGTCTGTTTTTATACTATTCATATTGAAATACATTGCTAGGATGAAATAATACAATGATAATGATTTCCAGTTGGACCCAACTGCAGGAAAAGAATTCATGGGCTATGTGGTAGCGGCCAACCCTTTTGCACAGATGTTGTTCTCCCCTCTAGCGGGTTGGTGGGGAAACAAACTGGGGTCCATTCGGTTACCATTGCTTCTTGCACTGACCATATTCTCTGTAGCTAGTGGTATATATTCATCTCTCGAATTGTTCTCAACGCACCGTAAATATTGGATGTTATGGGCTAGATTCCTTGTCGGAGTTAGTTCAGGTAACAAAAATAAAACGTACAGAAGATGAACTATATGAATTTTTTTATTCAAAAAACAAACATTTCGATATATATCATTGAAATTTAGCTATTCACTTCTCATATCTCTGCACACATTGTCTTAATAAAATTATTTGAATATTAGATACATACAGTGAAGGAAAATATAAATATGAAAGTAATGTTTGTTTTTAGCTAATATTGCCGTATGTCGATCATATCTGTCGGCTGCTACTAAGATCAGTGAAAGAACCGGTGCAGTGTCCATGGTATCATTGGCACAAGTACTCGGATTTGTGATAGGGCCCGCACTACAGGCTGCGGTAGTTCCACTGGGCGATACAGGTGTGTGGCTTGTTCGCAATAAACTGAAACTGGACATGTACACAGCGGCCGGTTGGATTAACGTTATCATGGGCATACTGAACTTTTGTATGTTTCTGCCGGCGGTATTCAAAGAACATCGCATTGCAGCCAAGGAAGCCATGATGTTACAGGGAAAAGGATCCGGTAAGTGTAATGTGCATTAGAAATTAGCAGAGTACACTTGCGAACTCTACAAAAGAGGCTAATAGTTGAGTAATATTCTTCATATTTTCCATTTCAGAGGAAGAAACGTGGAAAGCAACTAAACCCGATTATCTATCATCTTGGACATTAATTGTAGCATTTTTTGTGCTAGTATTCAATTTTATGCTTTTAGAAACGTAAGTACTTATTATAATTATTTATTTTTTAATATGTCGTAATTATAAGCAAAATAGCAACCGTTTAAGTTTGGTATTATATTTTCTGTACGTTAATGGAGAATGTATTCGTGTATGAATTTGTTTGCAAAGGTTTTTGAAAGCTATATTTAATATTTTTAGATTGGGCACTTCGTTGACGATGGATCAGTTCGCCTGGACGAAATCCGAAGCGTTATATTATATGGGTGTGCTAATGTCAGTTGGTGCATTCGCCGCATGTGCCACGTTCGTAGCCATTAATCCATTATGTAAATACTTCCCTGAACGTAAAGTCATGTTATGGGGCGGCTTTTTCTTCATGGTCATCGGTAGAGCTCTTTACATTCCATGGGGCTCCGGGCCGCCGTTAATCTACGATGATTCGATAAAAACTGACGCAGCACTAAACAAACTACACTTTGATCAATTGAAACTGAACTGTGATAATTTAACTCAACTAACGACAGATATACCGACGAGCAGGGATAACTTGACTGATCTTATCAAAACGATACCCTGTAACGATACTCTGCTAGAGTTAACCTACAGTGAACTAGAGAACACGACTGAACTGGTAGGATGTCCGTCTAGTCAGAAATGGTGTCATTACACACCCGTAATGACGATAGCACAGTTCATACTTGGCTATGCGATGACCGTGGTTGGTTATCCTATAGGTGTTACATTGATACAAACGATATTTTCGAAAATTCTAGGACCTCGACCACAGGTAATATATAACACATAATAGAGTTGTTGTTGTAAACCACATACATCATTCTCTGTTTTTCAGGGAGTATGGATGGGATTAATGACAGGATCTGGCTGTCTGTCCCGTGTTCTCGGTCCTGTCTTCGTCAGTTATATATACACAGAACTTGGTACAATATGGACGTTTGGTATGACAACAGTGATGATGGCGCTGTCTATGGTGTGGCTGTTTATAGTACTAGACAGGTTAGTACCTGTCGAAGAACAGTTTGCACAAAATACCAACGGTACCGAGTTACAAGAAATGAATAAACTAAACGACGAAAATCACATCGAAGATCCAGAGAAATAGAATTAGTTTTACTGTTAAGTTAATATAATCAGGGAATATTATATCATTGTAAGCATTCAGATTGTAATAGGAAAGCAGTACGCAAATACGAGAGTTATAAATGAGAGGCCGTTAAAGAACAAACTTGATTGACATGTGAAAATGTATAGAAAATATTTCATAGGTAAGATATTGCATTATTATACGTTATTTGACATTATCTTCAGTGTAAAATCATTGATCATATTCAACTGATTCTTATTAAATATAACTAGCTAAAACCCGTCAAAAATTACGGAAACGTCAAACTAAATGAAAAGGTGACAACTACTAAATATACCGGGAGTTCATTGGCAATACTTGTAATCAAAAATTTCTGATGACTCTCTGTAAATAATGGAAGTGTTACATTCGTACATTGGTAATTATTGCTAATTGTTGATATTAAATTTCAGTATTCTTGTCATTATTAATGATATCAAGTTAACATTTAGCCAAGTTGAACACAGTTGGCATGTTTTCAGTAAAATTAATGTATAATTTAATACAATGTGTAACCTATGAAACACCGGTATTTTAAAGAAATGAAATGAATGTGTGCGTGTGTGTATGTATATTATAGACTTACTTGCATTTTTCTAATGCAACATTTGTTTCTTATATACTTTGGTTGTGGTATTATTCCTAATTAATAATGACGACAAGAATTTAACATGAATTTTTTACAGTGTACATAGTTCTTTCTAATTATTTTATATGTACGACAGAGAAAATATCTGTTGTGATGCAACACGTACATTAATCTGAAATATGTGCAATGAAATGAATGAATTCTGTAAATAGTTAGTTCTTCGATATTAATAAATATGGCTCAAAAATATCCTACTTCAAGTTCAAAAATATGGTCTGATATTAAATATACTAAAGTGTTCACTGCATTTTTATAATACTAAATATAAAAACTGACTCATATCGTATAATTAGTAACCAGTTTATAGGTTTTAGACTATATTGTATATAATCATTTTACTGTATAAACATCATATATCATATATACCATTTGTTATAAATGTTGAACTGTATCTTTAATTTAGATTTTTAAAATATATACCATTATTTAAAGTTGAAATACCAAACTTGTGTTTTTCATTTAACTTTTATAATTAATGGCAGTCTTTTATTTAAACATCATTGTTGCTATCTACAACATTATGATTTTATAAGGTTAATTATAAAATAGAAGAATCTCAGTTCATAATGGTTTATCTTAAATAATCAAACGAGAATATACCTATATTTGACCTTGAATCGACTATTTAAATCGAATTACCTATAAATGCGCCATGACATTTGTTTTGAATATATTGATAAAACAGTTTCCTACAGGTCGAAGGTCATAGTTGTCATCGTACTATAATAACTTAACTTCAATATAATAAAAATGACAGTAGATTATTAAGAGTTTTCACAATGGCTTCAGCTATTTGTTCTCCCGATATAGTAACTGCACACGCAGATACTCGACCACTTGCTTCGTCACCATCTTCTACAACATCTGGGTGTTTGTCAGGTGACGAAAGTTACACAGAAGAAAAAGAATCCATACCTCCTAGTTTAGTCGAGGATGAATTACAACTAGCCTTAAATAAGGTAACAATTAGAAAATAGCTCAGTGTTATAGCTCCAAAATACTTATATTATAGGATGCTGGTATAGAAGAACTGGAAAGTGCAGTAGCTAGATGCCGTGAACTGGTTTTAGAGTCAGAACAGTGTTCTACCGAACGTAAATGGCTTGTTCGACATCTTATAGAACTACGATTAAGATTGCAAGAATGTCGAGACGCCTTAACAGATCCTACGTAAATATTGCCATGTTATTAATGAGAAGAGAAAAGAAAAATATATGTGATGATTATATTACAGGCATCCGCGAAACAAAGGTAGCAGTGTAAATACGAGAGTGATATTAGGTCATCATTTATTACTTCAACCGTTCTTAAATGTGACTGCTATCTCTGATGTAAGGAAAAAACACTGTGATCAATGTGCTGGAACGATATGGAGTATGTTACAAGCTTGGTATCAGTGTTCAGGCTAGTACCTATTCTTACATTATATGTACTTTTTAAACGATAACTTAAACAAGTTAAACATTAACTGCAAATATGTGTGCAAATGATGGGTCCGACAACTGACCACCAACAGTTTAATAATATGTATTTATAAGTTTAAAAGTTTTGTAGATAACGTTAGACGATAGTCAGTTGGATCGCGGTGACAGTATAAGTTATAAATATACGAATCGATCAATTTTAATTATTCAAATTTAGAATATAGATGAAAAAATTGCTTTATGGTATTTTCAATAATACAGTAATTTAAGTAGTAGTTTGTATCACACACTAACAACAAGTACTAGTACAAGCTGTCTTAACAGTTTATGATAATGTAACTGGTTTTGATTGCAGATTGTGGGTACAGCTGTCACCATAAATGTATTCCACATATACTTCGAATATGTGCACACCTGACTGCCACGGAGAAGGGTAAATATATACATGACATTTGTCCCGAGAGAGGATTATCATTTCAACGATATCAGTGTGCAGAATGCAAAACTGCACTAACATTTAGTAAGTTATTTGTATTTATATAATTGATACTTAAAATATTTGTCATTTGATTTTACAAGTGATTAAAAAGTCGCACACTGTTGGATAACTAATTTTATTGTATATACTTTTTCTATTTTTTCGGCTTTCTAATGATATTGCTTGCCTTTAGTTCGTTAATGTTTATTAAAAAATAATTTATCTAATGGTGCGCAAATCTGATTCAATTCGTAACATTAAATTGAAAAAAATATGAATATACTTCAATTAATGTAAATATTTGTTAGCTGCACAAATTTTTCAATGGTATTAATTCATCATTTTTTTTTTCTTTTCTTGAATTAAAAGTATAATAACTGTATAATTACATTAATTTTTATGAACAAATCATGTTTTACCATGTTGATGTTGTATATTAGCTATTCCAAGAGGACTGTCGTGTTTTGGACGTTCACTGGTATCAGGTACTAATTGAATTTAATCGTGCATGTGTGTTTGTACAGTGTGACCACTTTCTTTTATTAATCTCGTACAGAAATACTGAATCTTAATATTGTGTTGATGCTGTTATTGTTGGTGTTAGAAGAGTGTGTGTCATTTCTAAATGTTATTAATAAGATGTTTTTGTTAGTGGGCAGCTCCTGGGCTGAAGCGAGGTTATGTGACTATGATGGCAACTACTATTGTACGGCCTGTCATTGGAATAGTTTAGCAGTGATACCGGCTCGTGTAATACACAACTGGGACATGGATAAGAGACGTGTGTGTCAGGCCTCAGCTCAGTTATTAAAAATAACATCGAAACAACCGCTCATACATCTCGAACAACTCAACGCAAAGTTATTTAGCTTCATATCTGAACTTAGTTTTGTCAAAGTAAGTAATGCAAGTTATAATTCTTTCTAGTTATTTGAAATGATGTGCTTACCAAAATTATTCTTAAAATTCATATTTTCTATAAATTATGTTAAGTAAACTATTGCCAGCTATATATTAAAATATTAGCATTGAAGTAAATATGGTCAAAATACGTAATCTTCAGAATAATATTCAATAGTTTTTGAATGATTTCGACTAAATGAGGAAATTTGATTATTCCAGAAATTACGTGAAGAACTATCAATGATGAAAAAGTATCTGACCGTGTGTCGAATAGCTCAAGAACAACATCTGTTATGGAAACTGGGTGACCGGCATCATATGATCGACACTACATACATGTACAGTCTGCAGGATTTAATGGATACACACCTTGGGGAATTGCCGGCATTCTTGGAAACCATATACGAATGTTTCATCAGTCATATTAAACAAGACTGTGCAATATGTATCGGCAGAGGACATCTGTGTGAAATATGCGGTAATGATGAAGTAATATTTCCATTTGAAGCCGCCACTGTCAATTGCACGAAATGTAACGCAGTATTTCATCGTATGTGCTGGACTCGAAAGAAACAGTGCTGTCCAAAATGTAAAAGATTGGAGCGTAGAAAACAAAACGAAGAACGTGAAAATGCTGGGAAATTAGAAGAGAAATCTAGTGAAATAAAAGTGGAAAAAGAAACAGATATTAAAGCAAGAGAATTAGAAGAATCTGATGTAGTTCCAACAGTGGAGAATTCTTAAATAAATTTATTAAATTGCGTTTCATATGCTATATTTTTAGTGCTGGTTTGTGATGATTTTATGTATTATTATACAATGTTATATATTTATTTACATTCGTCTTTGTTTTTTAATAATGATTTGGCCTAACAAAGTATACATATATTGATGCAAGTATTTTTTTATATATATACGATATGTAACTACAAAATTTAGCTCCTCGAATCGGATACAATCGGCCCCCTAGCAGCATCATAATATTTAATTTTCAAATGTTAATGTACAATTTGTTAATTATTCCAATATATAGTCAAAATATCAGATAAACCCATGGATAAACTGATTAGATAGATTGACGTATATAAGCATGTTAGTTACCGTTGTTATTTTGCAGTGTTCTGTTATTGTTGTAACTTGATTCTTTTATACTGTGGTTGTGCTTTAAGATAAAATTTTGATATGGAAAATGAATAAAATTATGTTATTTTAAGTTCATGGTAATCTGGATAGTTTCGACTACTATAAACTAATAAACCTTACGATTACTATATGTACATTTAATCTTTGATGCCAAATACTATATTTCGAAATTGAAATACATCTTAATCCAGCTATACATGAACATTATGTATAACTAGCAGTGCATATTTTATATTAGCTACATAACGTAAACTATATTGTTAAAATGATATGTGATAATTGCACTGCTGTAGATAAATTATAGTAAAAATGTACAATACCTTCTTGATTAAACACTGTTATTAGAAAGGTCATAATCGGAGGTATTTATTTTTACTAACGAACAACATCATATGAGATTTTGAAATAATTCATCATATCACGTGATAATACGTATTATTTAAATTATGCTTCTAGTTTTACTAAAAAAAACTAGCGTCAGTGTAGTAGCAACTGTTTTAAATATAACATAATTATGTACTGTACATTGCTTATTTTGCTATATGAGTAACAAAGGAGCACTATAGCTAAAATTATTTTATATTTAATCAGTTACCATGCATAGTAATGTATTTTATAAAACTGATGTAATATTCTATAAGAAATTTCATTATTTTTAATTTTACGTATTTCATTCTTCTCTTTTTTAACAAGTAGCAAATCCATTTACTGACATTACGTGTACTAAATATCAGCTAATATGTTTTAAAACTTATTTGGTTTATATGAGGCTTAAATGGTGCTATAATATATAAATGTATCTAATGTGAGTACATATTGAAATATAAAACAGAAAGATAGTGTTTATCCAATTTGCACAATATGACTGGTTGTACTTTTGTATTATATAAATAAATTATTTAGAATTTTCATGTTAAAAATATATTTCATTTCAGAAATTAGGTTCCATCGGGAAGACCAACATCTGACATCTAAAAACAAAAGATTTAACAAAATAAATGTCAAAGTTCTTTCAAAGTTGACATATAAGTTTGGCCAGTTGCTAATTTATTTTATTGTAATGTATTTAACAAGTCTAAATTATTTAAATATATAAAAACAAATTAGAGGTAATGTTCAAAAACGATCTGAAGAGAGTATAATTTTACAAATAGATTCGTTGGATTCGATTCAAAAGAGACAACATTTTTGTAAATACAACATTATTTCAGACTTGGAA
>JAGJTL010000037.1:79790-93223 GCA_022063505.1 Calosoma granatense
AGAGTATAATTTTACAAATAGATTCGTTGGATTCGATTCAAAAGAGACAACATTTTTGTAAATACAATATTATTTCAGACTTGGAAGACAATGACCGATAAAAAAATAAAAACTAAACAACCAGTCGAATGTTGAGAAGAATGCTCGGAAGCAATATTGTGTACACGTCCACAGCCACCCAAATTGCTATACAAACCAAAAGTGTCGGTTGAAACACAAACTAGTATATTTGACTTGGAGGACGATAAACCAGATGACAAAGACGTTATTGTGGACTATGTCGATGACGAAGAACAAGTAAAACCATGTGATATCTGTTGGTGATGCGGGGGAAAAATCAAATTAATATATCCGTACTTGATATTAGGAGGTGTCTATGCCGGTTTTCTAATTATTTGGAATTCAGTGCTACTAAAATCAAAGGATGGCGTTTAAACCTGAAATGGTTATCGGAAATATAAGTTTAGAATCAAGAGTGACTGAATATATTGGAGATTTACAAGTTAATAGGTAATTCTTGTCTGGATAGTAATATCACACTATATTTTGACAATCAGTGATTTTAACGGAATTAATTCTAAGCCATATACATTTGGTATAAAAAGTAGGAATTATCTTACTAATTTATTGTCCCTTGCCTTTAACAATACACAGACGAATACAGACCAAATCAAAGTTCTCACTTTTATATATTTGCCGTTTGTATAAAGAACTGTAATACATTTAGTAGTATAACAATATTATATTTGTAAAATGTTCAATACAAAACACACTACACATGAATAGAACATAAGGTCATCTATTTCGTACTGTATAAAATCAAAACAACGTGATATTCTGTTATCAAATGCATTTATTAATATGTCATAACGAATCAGAAAAACGTAATAAGACATTTGTTATTAGATCATTGCATAACGGTCACCATCTAATCCTTTTTCATTAAAATAATTATTTTAATAAGTTACGAAAAAAGAAGGAAAAACTAATAAAAGAACATATATAAACGTTATAACATATAGAACAACATAGCGCAACAACTAACAAGAGAGGGAGAGAGAGAGAATTATTAAATATAAAAATGGAGTATATCCTCAGTACATTTATGTATGTATCATTGCAGGTATTACATGTATGTGTATGTTATGTATTTATTACAATTATCAATCATCGGATGTCATATCAGAGAATTGAACATCATATTGCCCGTTGAAACAACAACAACACGTTGGTATGTTATGTATGTGCACGCGCATGCGTACAAATGAAAAAGGAGAAGCATTTGAAAGGCAACATGACAAATACGGTTGAGCGAAACACCACAGTTATTTTATTCCCAGATGTGTGATACCCAGACGCCAAGGTGTCTGCGTCTGTTCTCCATTCAAGTGTCTTCCTTTGAGCCACGCAATTGTTTCTGTTGCTCCAACAGTCGTTCCAACGGAGACGGACCTGGACCCGAGAATAATGATTGCTGACGCATCAACGGTGCTGGTCTGTCCGGCGGACTGTTCTTCAATACCGAGTGAACAGTCAAATTAGGAGCCCAATTCGAGTTGAACAGCGAGTAACCGGGCATCGCATTGCTCTGGTTCTCATTAGAATCTCTAGTATTCTGAAACACAACAGGATATTTATAACAAATCATTAGTGATGTTACGTCACCGATTTACTAATGAAGAGACGAATACAGTATTTTACTCACCAATGAATTATTCTCCCTCTGCATTGCTGACATCTTGTTACCTTCCCCGTACGTCTGTTGCGGCCCTTGTGAACTCGGCAGCAAATGATGACTCGACTGGTTCAATAACATTTGCATATTCTGCTGTATATTCGGTCCAGAATTCCACATGGACACATTATTATACATCCCACTGTTGCCAAGTCCACTGCTATACTGTCGATTGAAGTCCATGTTGCCAGACTTCATGCCATCTTGTAGAAAACCCATACTACTGTTATTTACCGAATTCATATTGTACGAATAATTCGGATTGAATATCTCAGATTGCGCAGGCGCGGGCGGGAAGTTGCGTGGCAGGGATTTTTGGTTGTTTGTCCACCATGTAGATGGCGGCATTGGTAACTTGTCATCGCGCATCCAAGTTGAGAATTGTTCTTTCGCCGGCACAGTAGGCTGTGGTGGGGGTGGTGGTTGGTAGCCAACAGATTGGTTCTGGTTTACATTGTTTACATCAAATGGTGGTGGCATATTAAAGCCGGAATTCTGAATATTTCCGGAATTATTAAACGAATGTGGTTGCTGTCGGGGGAACGGTAAACCGGAATGACCGCTATGCGGCACAGATCCGTGAAACGGTAAATTACTAGTGTTATTCTGATACGGAACAGAGAACGGAACGTTACTAACATTCAAAGCCGGTCGTGAATAGTTCTGATTCTGAAACGCATGCGCCATCTGAACAGAGCCAACTTGATTCTGGAATGCGTTGTTTGCTTGTAACTCGGGTGGTTTTGATGATACGGGCATCGGTAATGGAAGTGGATTTTGTTGCTGCAATCGCATCGGTTCTACAGTCATAGGTATGACCGTATCAGGGTTAGTTTTAATAACGGGATTGGGGTTAAATTTAGTTGGAACTTCAAGTAACGGTTGCTTGACGACAGGTCCTTTTTGTGGTGGGTTTTCTTTCGTTTTAACGATGGGTTCCGTTTGAAATGTGACTTGTTTATTGTTTTCCTCAACTTTCTTGGCCAGTGCTTGCATGGCCACGTTTTGACGGGTGCGTTTCAGTTTGGATGTCTCGGAACGTGTTGAACTTATGGAACTATTACTGAGAGATGTAGTGCTGACTGCGTCACCATTATCTGAACTAGATAACAACATAGCCTGTTCGCGTTCCTCACGAGCTTTTTCCAACGAGCCTTGTGGCTTTAAAATACCGCCACGTTTTTCGGCAACAGCTAAAATTAAATAATAACACATAATATTAATCAAATAAAAGTAATACTTTAATTAATTTTATTATATACTTTGGTATTTGAAATTATTTTTTTAATTAGAACTCAAAAGTTAAGTAAAATGCAATCTAAATACTGGTACTACAAGGATTTTTTTTGTTTCGAGAAATATAATTGCAAATTGTAAATTAATTAATATTTAATAAACCAGAAAGATTATATATGAATGTGATATGTTCAGTAACTTAAGCACATTAATAAATACTCATTCAAATAACTTACTTTTAATAGGAGGTTTCTTGATTTCCAATACCTGTTCTGCAGATTCTTTTATATTGAAATGTTTTAGTTCTTCTAAAAGTTCAGTTGTAGGGTCGGGTTGTTGGTTTGCTGGTTCAAATACTACTCTAGTAGGGTTTTTTAGTTTTCTACAACATACATTTATTTTTAATTATAATTTCTAAAAATATGATGATATTTTTCTCGATTAAAAGTGTAATAGTGTACACTGTACACGGTTATCAAGAAGGTCGTGAAATGTGTATTATGTACTTACTTTGCAGTTATAAGCACACCATGATCTACTGTTTGTGTTGCCAACCAATTTCCTAAATTCACTAGTCGTGTTACACGCAGTTTGTTGAAGAATAAAACGTCTTGAGTGAGATTCTCCGTCGTGAAATCTAACTCTTTAAAGGCATTCACTAGTGGCAAGAAACATTGCAGGTCTCTATCTTCAGGTAGTGGCACTTTCTCGCCTAGAAATCAACAAAAATACTTCACATTTAACACTTGGCGTCACGAGTATATTAGGAACACACAATTTAAATATGAATGTGTATATAATATGAAGACTACACGCGGCACCTAAGACCCACTATGACGTGTATCCAAATGTATACAGATGGCACGCAAAGTGTTAAAAAGCAATTCACATACTGATAAGAAACTATCTATGAACAATAATAATACGTACAGTTCTTAGTATCAACTTCGTCAACGTGATTTTGAAGAGCATTTAACAATTTACACAAACTTGGCCATATTTGTAATCTCTTTGTAAAAACAGAATCACTTAATACAGTCGGTTCAGTCTTAATCCAATCCAGTGTTAACTTAACTGAAAATAAATGTCATCTGGTTAACTTCTTTCGCTGAAGATAAGTTTTATAGTCATGTTTGTTATTATTGACATTTCAAGGTCATCCATGACTTATAAAACAATGTAATTATATGTTTAATACTTACTTGCTGGTAACGCATAATATTCAAGCAGAGTAACGTCGTTACTCATTGTGTAAATAGGTAACAAATAGGCACTGAAAGCTCCAGCTAACAAATCCATCACAAGATTCTTCACGCGCAGTTCATCGGATGTCAGTTGACTGGTTGATAATGTGTCCACAACGTGACGTAATACATACAGATTTATAGCAGTCATCTAAACACAAGAATGTAATATTGGTACTGACATCTGTTCGTTCGTTTGAAGCACATAATAATTATACATACCTGGTTCAGTCTCATAGACGAGAAGGCTCCGGTAGCTATCAGAGCAGTAAACGTTGCATTTAAACTCTTTACACATAACTCAGCTTGGTCCAAATCAGTAGCCAAGTGTAACAAACTATGCACACGCAGGAACATATTCGTGAATTCTGGTAACGTTAACTTGGAATGTACTTCGGTAAGTGGCCTATAAAACACATACAATTACACAAATCTATATCAGAACGGACATGTAAATATAATACTACAATACAACATCACGCTATATCCCAAATACCGCTGGGGGGGCACGATTAAGTATTTGTTAACATCATACAGGGTCTTTTCCAGCTCACACCAGAACAGCACAACAGTTAAATGTAGTTTAATTACTTTTTGAATTAATTTTTTTTAATACTTACTCATCATTATCGATCATGGCTGATAAAGTATTTGACAGATTAGTGGCGGCTGCCGGAAATGGATGTTTCACTGAAATACTACGAACGTAGTGAAACACCGTGGCAAGTTTGTCACCGCGAGTCGCTTCCAGCAGTGCTAACTGGTTGTAGGGCTGACCACTAGATGGTGACAATAATATGGCATGCCTGAAATCAATTGGTAAGCTATAAAATTTTATATGTAATTATAATAGGTTTTACATAAAATCGAGCAAAATTATTAAATTATATTATGAGCCCCATTGCCTTCCTACATACCTATAAGACTACTGCCAATTGAACATTTTCAAACTAACCTGTAAAAGGTCTCGGCTTGTTTTCTTTGCGACCTGTACCGTGCAATATCACCTAGATGGACAAGACAATACTGGCAAATATAGAGGCAAGATGATTTATGCGGCTGCGTCAGTTGCTCTGAATTTGGCCACGTCTTCGTCTGTCCATAAACTGCACAGCGCCGACGAAAAGGTAAATCCAATTCGAACGCAGAACACAGTTCTTGAAGTAACGTCAAGTAGAAGCCAGATGCAGCTTCCAGGCACCAAGATAACAGAGACTGGCATTCACTACGCCTGGGATTCTAATAGAATATAATATAAATGTAAAATACGCTAATTTAACACACACTAAACCTAAATATAATACTAATATTACTTTAAATAATTGTAAATGACAAATAACAGGTTATAGTTCAATGTAAGTAAATATGTACATTATGCCAATGGAACATAACTCACAACACACAGAAATCAACATAGAGTTCTAAACAAGATATATATTTACCTTTTTATCTCTTGATAAATGTTGCAAGGCAGCAATATGATTCTTGAAACCCAGTGTCCATAGCTCTTGTTCGACTTTCTTATCCAATGCGTACTCTAAATCTAAGACCAGTACTTGATGATAAACCGTTTGCAATTGTTGCTGGTCACTCCACGCTTCCGAATTATTAAGCAAATCATTATGTCGTGAAACTCTTGCTTTTAGTTCTTCAGCTTTTCTGTAAAGTATATTTTTACATTATATCTACGCAATTATGTATCTAAGTTTAAACGTTTCATCAGCAATTAATATATTGTATACTGTATGAATGCCCTTTGGAACCTAACTACAATACTACGAATTTGACTTACTTGAGGGCTTGAACTGCAGCCTTCAAGCCCATATTCACATGCTCCCAGAAATATCCTGGAAAACAAAATATATAAATTCAAATATATAAGTTTCAGAAACTCCATATGGGATTACATTCAAATAACATCAAATAGGTTATACTATAAAATCACGAATATCACTTTTTCAGATTTGCTTGGTCAAATTTAACAAATCTTACCTGTAATTTACAAAAAGTGTCACATCATTTTTGCAATGTTAAAGCGAATTGATCAACATAAAAACAGATTACGCACTGCCCACAAAGGATAACGAATTTTAGTGCAAGCTGTCAGTCACTGTGCGACCTGTTTCACAATCACGAGAAATTCAACATGTTGTCGTCTTTAAGAAAACTATCACTGGAAAGTGATAGAAATGCACTTCTCAGATATGTACGTTGCATGAATGATTAAAATTTTTGAATATATTATTTTCTAAGATAAATATTTAATAAATTTGTTAGGTTAGTTTTATTGACATAAAGCGCGAAAGTTTAAAACTTCAAATTCTAGATACATTTTTCTGCGGTTTATCAAAATGACAAACAAACGAGCAGTTTGGAAAAAAGAAGAGCCGAGATGATGCAAAGAGGTTTACCAAAAGTTAAACCAATAGAAAATGTGAAACATATTATAATGGTTGCATCTGGAAAAGGTGGTGTTGGTAAAAGTACCACTGCAGGTACTGTTATTAACTCACTGTTTGATAAAGGTTCTTAAATTATATATAGTAAATTTTAGTAAACTTGGCAACCGCAATGAAAATAGTTAAACCAGAAAATAATATTGGATTACTGGATGCGGATATATTTGGCCCATCTCTTCCATTAATGATGAATTTGCATGATACACCATTAGTAGATGATAATAAACGAATGCTACCATTAAATAATTATGGCGTCAAATGGTAAATAAAACGGCTAAATATAAAAGTTTAATTTTTACAATATGTCATTTTTTTCTAGCATGTCAATGGGTTTTCTTATAGAAGAAGGTTCGCCAGTAATTTGGCGAGGTTTGATGGTAATGCAGGCACTGGAAAAATTAATGAGAGGTGTTAATTGGGGTCCTGTCGATTATTTAATCATTGATACCCCTCCTGGAACTGGAGATACACATCTGTCTCTAGTACAAAATCTGCCTATTGATGGTAATTTATACTTATAAACTATCTGAAAATTATGTGTAAAAAAGAAATCATTAGTTAGTTATATGTTTCTCGTACTATTCACATAATGTATCATACTTTAATTTTTCACGCTAAAATTTATGTTGGAATATTCCATCTAGACGTTTTTATTTATTATTGAAATTGGTTGTACTTGGCGAAATGGTAGTAATTATGATATTCAAACATTAAAAACTAAGTAACGTACCTTTCATTGTTTATAGGTGTAATATTGGTGACTACTCCGCAAAATGCTGCTTTACAAGTGGCAAAACGAGGTGCAGTGATGTTTAATAAATTAAAAGTGCCCATAATCGGACTAGTTGAAAATATGAGCTCAATTCATTGTCCCAATTGTGAAACTAGAATACAGTTGTTTGGTTCAGGTACGGTGCAACTTGCGAAGGAAATCAACGCGACAGTTTTAAAGCAAATACCATTAGAACAGGGCATATCATCTTGCAGTGATACAGGGATTCCCATTGTGGTGAATCAACCGAACAGTGAAGTGTCATTAGCTTATAAATCATTAGCGAATGAGGTTATAAATTTTGTTAAAAATGTAAGACATTAAACGTGTTCTTGTTAATGTAAATATATATTTATTGTACATTTAAAAATATATTTTAATTATTTGTTTGCGTGTTTCATTCAAATAAAATATAGATTTTTTAAAAATAAGAATACTTGTTTAATTTTTTTTATAGAATATAATGGATATGTTTTAAAGCAGAATTATCAAGAGAGAGAGAGCTGTGTTAGTAATGATGATATTGCTATGCTATTATATAAAAAGTCCAGTTTCATTCAATATTGTATAGAACTGATATAATTTATGAATTATGAGCGATAATAGCTGCATTTTTCACATCGATGGTAAGCTGAGAGACTTTTTATACATACATACGTAACAATGCATGAAATACTCTGAACAATGGGAATAACATACTTGAAAGTTTCACGTCATATCATTATTTCAGTATAATAATATTACGTTTATAATTTGACACAGTAATGAAATATCCTCGTTATAACAAAAGTTTAGACAATATTAATGAATGACCTTGAAATGACAAATATGATATTCTCGACTGTAACTGTCAGTAATGAAAATTCATTATAATAAAATAGTTTTTATATTCAATAAAAATCCAATTTAACAACCCATTTTCAAAACATTTGACGTCACGAAGATATAATATTTTTCAAACAAACTTAATGTTGTTATAGAATAAATTTTAGATTACAACTATAGTCAAATGTTATTCATATTTTCAAATAAAAATTTATACAATTATTTCTAGATATTTTTGTGCATGTAAGACTAGCGAAAAATGGATAGGATGACGAACATGTATTTTAGTTTGTTTCCAACATCAATTGATATATTAAAATAATCGAGATAGTAAATGTAAAACACATCACCAAATTATGTACCACATACTTCATATAGTAAATACATGTACTGTATACTCGCACACTAGAAATATGTATTGCATCCGATAGATGGCAGGCAGCACCAACCAATAATAATTTACAATTCCACATCATGTCTTTTACGTTTCAATTCATCACAAAATATTTTTATATAAACGCGATGCATGTTTAATTACGTCATTATTATAATAGTAATTAACGTTATTTACGGAAGAAGAAACACAGTAATGTTATGATAATAAAATGACATTGACAAACAAATGAAGAAATTATTGCATCATACACAATGTTTTTGTTTGTAAACAAATAATAAAAAAATATATGTACGTAAAAATATTCATCTATAATTTAACTCAACATGACAACAGACATTCCGTATGTGAATAAAATTAAGTAATTCAACATTATTATTCTCATCCAGTTCACATTGAATTACGTGAAACAGTTGGCTACATTCCTTTTTTTGTATATATGTTTTGTTGAAGAATGTTAGTAACAAATGCAGAAATAAAACAAAAACATTTTTAACAATTCTGCGTCCAGATTATATAATGATGTTAATGATTCTTTGATATACTGTTTATATATTTTTTGTTTAAAAATAAGCTTAAGTGAAACAGTTCTTCGGTTGTTGTACGCTGATTGGCTACAGCGATCAGTCTGGGCGGACAGATGTCGCTTCGTACGCACTTGATCACAATCATTCATTACATAGAGGAGGAGGTGTGGTGGATGGAGTCAAAGGATTGTGAGATTTGAACGATTTCAGTACGATATACAAAATGAGATATTGTGGAATGATGACGGAGGCTTGAGGGGTGCGGATCTGGGAAGTACTCGGTTACCATTTCTTCTTGTGCTCGTCCATGGACACGCCGCCGGGGCCCAAATATACAATCATCAGCAGACCGCCGACCACTGATAACGTCTACAATCATATAAAAAAACACAATTAATAATGGCAAAATGCACCAATTACAATATTTTTATTTTTTAAACCATTATTTTATCTACGAAAATATTTAGATATAAAATAAAGGTATAATGATACAAAATATAGTTTTGAATCACTTCCGAAGTTCATCGTCAATATTAATAATAAGGACAATTATTATTTTAATTATATTAATAACAAAATACATCAAGACGGGTACATTTACTCTAATTATGACCATATACATACATACATGTATCGTTAGGATCCGGGCTATTTATTTCCAGTACCTAGAGTACATTAGAAATTTCTGTCTGCCAGAATTGATTAATCTGAACAATTATATACTAAAACATTTCTTGCAAAAAGATATTAAATTTACCGTATTTCAAAGAACCACATTTACAAAAATTTTCAAATACATAATTAGAAAAAATACATTCTACACGAAAATTACAGCAATCATGGTGCTGAATCATGCTGTAATTGATTTTTAAATTATCTCATTGTTGGTAATTATAGCTATGCACATTATAAATAGTGATAATGAATGTGAATAATTTTAAATAAATGCCTATCTATAAAATTCTGATTACATAACACGTAATCAGATATCACTACGTGTTAAAGTGATAACATTATTACTCTAAGTTCACTGTTACAGAGATATCATGATCACGTGTCATAACAAAATTGTATCTCATAGTACATTCATGGAAAAAGCAAATATAATTGACATTAATTACTACAGAGTTTATAAGATTTTTCAAAAATTAAATACTCTATATGTATGTATATGTACCTCTAGTAATTTTTCATGTTTCTAACTCGCATGTTTATTAATTTTTTTGGTAATATTCCGAACATGATACATATAAATTTGTACAATAATACAGTGTAATGCAGTTGATAATTCAAATTATTTAGATCTGAAATTTTCATTGAAAAACTAAATAAATAACAAGTGAATTGTATAATATCAGTACTATTCAAATATGCACAATACAAATACGATTATTCAGCTAACGATTTACACAAATACGCGATAGATAACTTTCTCCAAATTTCTGATAATCCGGAAACATATTTAACGTATCCTTGACCTTTTTGAGTTTAGAAATTTTGTCTTCGGGCCACATATTGACACGTACAGGTACAAACAAGTATTAAAATATTTTGACAAACATATATCTAAACATAATTATGACAATAGTTGCGTTCTACAAATGCTTGTTGTGATAACAAACAATAGTACGTGCAACAAACATGGAAATGAACTTTCAAATATATGAGTGACATTTATTTTACTTTGAAATTAAAATATTATCATAGTGATAACCTAATTCGCCTTGAACAAACTAATTTTTAACATAACAGAAAACTTTTTTCAGCGTTTTTACTTAATTTAACAGAATGGTTAACGATAATATGCATTGTAAGACATGTAATATTATCGATTACCTTTTATTTCTACCGTTTTCTGGTTACCACGTCATCTGACTATTTTCAGTTACTTGGAAATGTGTTATAAGCTAATACAAAATGTAATTCAACTATGTCTGTATCCATATAATATTTTTTTTTTGTTAATAATACATACATTTTTCATAGTATATCATTTTGTTATTATAAATTATAGAAGTTTCAATGAATACAGTGTTTTTAATCAATACGTTTTGTGGAAATAGCGAATTAACATGTATGTATTATGGAAATTATGTATTTCGAAATATGAACTAGAAGCAAAATAAGTAAAATCTGTGAATGTGACTCACCTGGAAGAAATCGTACTTGAGGAAATCTCTGAGCGGTTTGTAATCTGGGATGTTCCACCAAGCGTTGTGATACAAGTTCAGAGTGGTCAAGAGCAGCACTAAAATAAGTGCGGACAATTTTGTCTTATAACCTACTGTTACAAGTACCATGAGCAACGAACCGACGAAATCTAATAGAATCTGAAACAAAAACATTAAGTTTTTTCAAAGCGAATTTATAAAATATCTTATTATCCTATTACAGTATATTATTTGATTAAGAATAAAATAATTCTTAGAAATTAGTTTAGCTTATACTATAAACCTATAATATTCATGTCAAATGAATGTATGAATCTATTTATTACCAATAAATCGTACTTACTTGTACAATACTGAACTCGAATCTGATCAATGTGATGAACATGAAAGCAAGAAGAATACGTCCTGTGAGCTGTAAATAGTTCTTGGGTTTGTTATCACCTAGAGATGGCACACCAGCGAACAGACTCTTTGCTTCACCACGACTCTCCGCTAACACTAATAACAGAGCTCCGATCAGAGCCAAGTTACGGAACAAGAACTGCAGGTCCCATAATATACTGTACGCGAAAGTCTGCAAACCATAACACACATAAATAAACTGGCGATAAATTTAAATAAATATACATATTACAATGATCGAATTATGCAAATCACTAAGAACAACTGATTAATCATGATGCGCTCATGAATATTTACCTGTAAGACAACAATGAAGAACAATACACCACATGCGATAGGAACCCGCAATCTAGCTAAAACCATAACACAACCACCGAGTTGACCGATCAAGTTAACTAATACGAAAACAGTAGCTAGGAACTTTCCACAACCCCATGACATGTCCATGTATTCCCGCTGTTCCGACCATTGGAACCACATACGCAGGCCATCTTCTAAAAATGTGGATATTAAACATAATCGTGCTACTGTCGGTAGGATATGTTTGCCCTTTCTGATCACCTGAAACGAAGCATACACATTACAAACTTGTAACAATCCTCTCAAACAGAACTATAAAATACATATTTTATACCCAGTACAAAAGAAACTTGTAATGCTACATAATAACTAGGTTGTAAAATAATAACTGTAACCACACATTAAACACGCAATCCAATCATCCATATGGAATTGAGATCAAATGTCAACTTATCAAGTTATATAAAAAGTAGGTTATAGTTTATATTAATGTACACAACTCTTTTATTTACATACCCCAAAACTTAGAATGTCCACATTCAGCTCAGACTACAGTTATTCTTAGTTACAAATAAGTATTTAAGTAAATATTTATACTACAATGACATTTCAAAAATAATTTGCCTCGGACTGTACTTGACTGGGTGACGTGACAAACTACATCAAAAAGTTTATTTTCTTAAACAAATGACACCTATATACCGTTTTCCATATATGACACAATTTCTTCATTATTTATTAATAATTACACACAGAAATTTACCTGATCAGCAATATCTTCCGCCGTAGAAACATATTCATTCGGAATATTCATGTTGACGGCTCTATTTGAAGCCACACTTCTTGTAAAGGCAGGTGTCAGCACTGAACAAGAAGATTTTCTTTCAGAATGACGTGTGACAAAATTTGGGTCTTACTAGTCAAAATAACTACTATTATTTTAGAAACATAAATAGTCGATTTAATAGTTAACCTAGCTTTTATAAACACGTAGATATAATTATCTAATACTAATTAATATATAAGATTGTGCAATACAATACCTTTTATAGATCTAATTTGACTAGTGATTCGAAGCCACTGTTAACCAACAAAATATTGTGTGTAGTTGTGTTGCACGCCATAAGGTTTTAAATATTTTTAAGTTTTGAAGCAACAAAGAAATTGCTGATTTTGAATACTATCCACAATACCAGTATACTAATTTATATAACTCTAGATTTTTAGTATACACACATTTTCCTTATGCTAAAATGCACATTATATAAGCAGTGTAAATCGGATTTGAATTGTCAACTAAACAAGGTTGCAGGTAAAATTCCACATTGTTTTTGTTGATAATTCCATTTTTAAGCAAAATTACAAATA
>JAGJTL010000037.1:93343-107221 GCA_022063505.1 Calosoma granatense
AAATTTAATAATCATGCTTTTTCAGTTAGCTACAAGCAGTTCCAAGAAATTTCCATCCAAAATGTTGGAAATCACTTGTAACGATCGGCTTGGCAAGAAAGTTCGAGTAAAATGTAATCCAGATGACACAATTGGTGATTTAAAGAAATTGATAGCCGCTCAGACTGGTACGAAATGGGATAAAATTGTGTTGAAAAAATGGTACACTGTGTTTAAGGATCACATTCAGATACAGGACTGTATCCTTTTTAATTCTATTTGCTTTTTGTTGCTATTGTAAATATTTAATCTAATTTCTGAAACAGTAATACATTTCACAATAATGTTTACATTTGTAGAACTAATTGAAATTAAGTATTACTTCTTCTGTGCATATTTATAAAATATAATACATACAAGAATTGTTAAATTGTTAAGCTACACTATTTGACTATTATGTTTCTTAACAAATACCCTACAGATGAAATTCACGATGGCATGAACTTGGAGTTGTATTACCAGTAAGAACTATCTATAACATATTTTTATTATTTTAAACATATTACATAATCATTGCCGATTCAAAATATAACAAAATAAATACAATTGTAAGCAAACATTTTTTTCGAATTACATTCGAATACACATAAAATAACAATATCAACAATTATTACATATCTATACTACTAAATTCTGAACAGACTAGTAAAATCTTTGGATCAAATCAGAGTATAATAAACAGCAAAAAATATAATTATTGAATATTTAAAGAAAGCATAAAAACTAGTAACGTGTAACAATAAGATAAAATTATTTGTATTTAACATAAAATATACAAAATTTGTTACACTGTACGTATGTATGTAGATCGTTCCGAATTGAAAAATATTTAATTTGTAAAAAATTAAGTACGAAAAAATATATGGCACTATTATTAATATATACAACATATTTAGAAAAATCATGAATGAAAAAAAAATCTCTGTGGAATACAGATGTTAATAGAGTCAACGTACAATAAGAAAATTATGTTACTGAACAATGACTATTCGAACAACACGTAAGTGCTTTTATAATTGAGCAAAATTTAGCAGTGTTAAATTCTGAAACAAACAGACAAAATCCCTACAAATTTTAATAATATCACTCTATACAAATACAAAATTAGTTGCGATTTATGACATTTTGCAGGGATTTTAACACCATACTAAATTTTACTTTCTGCCTGTTGAAGAATGTAGTTAACAATATTTTATATGATATAATTTGATTATTGTATTGATTGCTGCCACATTGACTGATTCTTGTTATAATCTAAAAATAGAGTACATATTCGAGAGAAATATTCAAGTCAAATGAATAATCATATTATTCAAAGTTTTCTTGATCTTAAGTAACGAGAGTAAATATAAATGTCACTTATATAAATGAATATGAGTAATAAAATCATTATACGTATACATATAATGATTTGAAAATGGCACCATATAAAATGATTATGATAAGTGTAGATTTGTTTTGTTCACCGAAATCATCAATAACAACAACAACGGGTTCTTATTGCTGATAGTTAAAAATGAAAATCATTATGTGTTTGAGTGACCATGGCCAATACATAATTAACAGAAAAATAAATAACAAAACAAACGAAATTGCATTCAGCAAAATAAAAATAATTTACACAAATGATGCCCAACTGCTATAAAAAGTTCTTGTTACGAACACTATTTTGTAGTAGCATGGCTGATGAAACATTGAATTGGCATGCTAGATATTCGACTATCGAATTTTTTTCTGTTTCTAAGAATAAAATGCTGATTGTGACCGATAACAAACGTAAATGTTACCTAACTGTCGCATTGCTTGTGTGAAATTGCTTTAAGAATAAACCGTGTTTTAAGTTTTAATGCGGCCGTGTAAACTGGCCATCGCCAGAGTTCATCCTTCGAGCTGGATTATGTAATGGTGACCGACCGGGACTTGGCGTTTCCGATAATATAGCTGGGTTTTCTTCATGTTTTACCCGATTATTCAGAAAGTCTCTGATATGCTGCACGATGAGATCTATTGCAACTGTAAAAGAAATACTTCATATTACTATCAAACACTATACTGAAACGCAGTAATTAGGTTAGTGTATTGCAAGCGTCTAAGTATTTTACGATTCATGCATGCCTAAACCGGTTTCGAACATCTATTTGCTACGTGAGTGGTGGAGTTGGAGAAACTAATTTTAAATCAGCATATTCATGAACAAATGGATTAAAGGTAAATATATGGAGATAACAAGAAAATTATGATAAAGCAACAATAAAATCATGTATATTTAAATTTCAGTAATTACAATAATTATACGCATATTCTATTAACAGAGATGAACAAAGTAATATTTTTTCTCATTTAGAATATAACGAGTATTTATTTTAAAAAAATATGCAACAAAAATTAATATACAAATCACAAGAACATGAAATATTTTCAAAATTCTATATCAGTGTCTAAACTTAACTTATTTTTGCCCACTTCTGTTAATAGTCGTAGGAAAAAATGACAAAAAAAATACAATTATATATTGAATCCAATTAACAATGAACCGTATTTAGCACTCGTGTCTACAATAAAAATAAAAATAAGAAGATATTTTGTTATTATTGCGTTTTATTTGGTATGCATATGCATATACGAATACATTAGCGCGAATTTTTGAATTGTATAGTTCAAAGTGCTACATTCGGTCCAAACTGTGTCATATTATTTTAATAATACATATGTAAGTATGAATAACATATATGCTAAATTCATAATTATATTATCGCATAAGAAATTTTATTGGTGTTGTTCTGAAACATTATAATATAACAAAATGTCTATATTAGCTAATAAACAATAGAACTGAGGACAGTCTGGCGGAATTTGATAATAGGAAAAATCATGACCATCTCGATAAGATTGTACAAATACAAAATAAAACTCGTACTACAAATAGTGTATTGAGAAATGGTTGTTGGAACAAGATACAAAACAGATAAAAAGTAAGGAAATATAAAAAAATACTGTTGAGAAATAAAGAGACATTATAGTTTAGAGTTTGAAATATATTTGAAATAGTTATTAGTAGTATTATAATGACAAATTCTATGAAATTCCGTTGTCCGTTTCCCTGATGTATATAAATCAGAATTTACGATTGAACATTATAAAATACTTGGTAAACAATAATAATTATAATAATATTAAGTAGAAAAAAGCAATACAATGAATAAGTAATACACAAATAATAATTAATAATCACTGGTTTTGCGCAATACACATTGTGTAAAAATGGAATTATAATACTCATAATTACAACTTGATAATTAGATTTTAATAATGTTTTACAAAAAGCGAATTCACACTATTCAGATATATTGTATATCACATTTTTAAAGCACTTCTTTGCTAAATCATTCTTAAAATTTATAACTTTTACTCATACATCATTTGGTGTACATTTGAAAGAAGGATTAATTAATTAAATCGTGATTATTGTCAAATGGATGAGTGGTTAATCGAATATATATCGTGTTTATAAAAGCATATGTAGGTAGATATAGGTATATCATCAGTCTCATTGGTAAAATGCATGTTATATGTCTTTAAATAATAATTAACTGCAAGGAGGAAAAACGACGGAAGTCAAAATTGGATTCGAATCACACATTCATGCGCATACATATGTATGTATATATATTTGAAAATTATATAAATGTTTCATTGGTTAAGAACCAGTTCTTGAATAAGTTTCTCATCATTTAATTACACGGCCGGCAAGACAAACTAAATTAAACTCTACAATAACATTGACAATTCATATTCTTTTAATTACTTATTTTGGCACTAGGAGGAACAAATTAGTTAATAGTATTTAATCAGTTGTTAGAAGTTAATTCTATCATATTTTAAATATAATAGCATGCATTTTAGATGAGCAAAATCAGAGATTCAAACCCAGAAAAGTTTACAAAATGGATTAAAATAGAATAACGATTAAAATAAAACAATTGACGGTTGTAGCAGACTGACGTAATATGTAAAACTATAATAATTGACAAAATCACATTGCATTGCATAATTTATTTAAAATCACTATTTCTCATAATTTATTGTATTTCAATATACGTCAATCTACCTATAGGAGTCCGGTTGCAAAAAGTCTGTTAAATTCAAGCGAACATCAAATAAATCAATACCGAATCGATTCAATGATACAAATTTCTTTTACTTTTACCTTCATCATTGAAAACAAACAAAAATTGTTAGACTTCATAAAGCTTAATACTTGATAATTATTTTAATACACAATCAAAAAATTTGCGTTATTTTATCAGTGATTCGATTATTGGTCATTTTAATAATCAGTCAAAAAATTTAACTAGAATTTTGCACTTGAAAACATAGCCATGCTCTTACACGTGGTATTTGTCAAACTGTATTTTTAATAATTACCGAATAACGATTATCATGAAAATTATTTTGAAACAGCTAGTATTGTTGGTTTTGCATAAATTGCAAATTAAATAAAATACCTTTTTATATTTTAATAGTGCGGATGACAGAAATAATTTAATATCACTTCGAGAATAATGCTTTTCAAACACTGTTCCCGAGAAGATCAGTATTAGTATTTGTCTTATTGGACATGTTGGCAACGGTTAGTTTTCCACGGTGTATTTATTTTTTCGAGACGTAAACAAAAGTGAGAATAAAACAGAAGAGAGTAGTGTATGATACAGAGGAACTCATACAATCAGATCCATCCATTGATAACTGTGTATGTGTGTATGTGTATGTAAGTAATATAACGAATAATTGGCATAGTTAGGTAGGTACTTAATATACTAATTGATAGATTCGTAGCCAGATATGACATGTACGAGTTGACAGACACATGACTTGTAGTAGTAGTAGTAGTAGTAGTAGTAGATAGAGAAGGTGATTGATTGATTGTTGGTATTGGTGGGTAAGTTTTCGTGTTCTCTTCTACCGACTGAGAGTATCGGAACCAGTGCTGACTCGGCGTTGGGCATGTGCCCTTTGCGTTCCATGTAATATGTCCCAGATGTGATGAACTATAAGGTCTATAGCCACTGCAACACAAAACACCATTACATGTGACTCTATCATCTGTTTCCTTGCTATCTGACGGTACCGACACAACACCACCAACGCCAACAAATTATGGATAGTCAAGTCAAGTTTGGATGGCCGTAATGTCATTGCAGTGACTATTACCCATGCGCATGAACATACGTATATTATACATATATGTACATGTATGAACGGATCTCTCTAGCAAATCCACCTATCTTAACATCATGTATCAGCCGTTTTTATCTTAGTATTTATCGTATGAATAAAATGTTCTAGTCGCGTTAAATATTTCACTTCACATATCAGCGGCTATATTAACTATATTCATCAATTAAAGTAATCACAATCACGAATAAGATGGAATTCTGTAAAATATTAATTCACATAAGTAAGAGTATTTTACAAAATATGTATCCGTCAAATGCAACTGTTATCTTTTGGAAACTTGTCGCTTTATATTAATTTAAATGAAAACGGCTAATGCATGCTGTACCAAACTAAAGTAGGTATCACAGATATTGTCGGTTCAAGGTTATTCGTGCAATGTTTACCATTGTATATAATATAGAAACTATATAGACTGGTAACTTTGAATTGCCTTAAACGATGTACATGACAGTTAGTAATGAATATTCAACAGATTCAATTAATGTATTTCTAGAAGCGTGAGATAAAAGCCTATTATAAAAAGAGTGGGAAATAGCAGAAGCAGGTGCGGGTAAAATATAGTAAATACATAAAACTTACCTGTGTTATCCGCACCACGAGGTATGATGACGTCAGCAAATTTCTTAGTCTAAACAAAATATGCGTCATATGTCAGTGCAATTCATTTGTACATCAGTATAACATAAATATTGAATTGCGCAATACTTACTGGTGAACAAAATTCTTCAAATGCCGGTTTAACAAAGTTCATGTACTGATTTAAAACTTGATCTAAGTCCCTTCCCCTCTCCTTTATGTCTCGTGGTACTACAAGAAAATGAATTTATTGATTTATGTCATTGCGGAGTGGTTATTAAAATTAACGAATGACGAGAATATGAAATTACCTCTACGGGCAAGTCTTGTATCGGAATCTGTATCAACGAATAATTTCATGTGAAACAGATCACGAATTTCTTGGAAATAGAATACTAAAATACCTTCAAACAGTACCACATCCGCGGGATAGATTGTTGTTACTTTCTCCGTCGATCTAAAATTAATATGCAATTCAATGACCGTCTTTGATCGCGTCAATAATTTTCCGCAAGTTTAATGACTTACAAGGAGTTATTTCTGTAGTCATAACTTGGTATTTCGCATTTGCGTCCCGCTAAAATATCTTGAAGCGTCTTCAAGATAAGATCATTATTAAACGCATCCGGATGGTCGAAATTGAACTGACCTTTCTCAGCTTTTATTTTTTCAGCCTGGGTCAGTTCACGATAAAAACTATCTTGAGAAATACATACGACTTGTCGTTCCGTATGGTCCATATCAACTTGCCCTAATTTTTCCATAATTCTCTTGCATACAGTAGACTACACACATGATATAAACAAACCATTATCAGTGTGCTACGTCCACGATAATTGGAGAAATATTTTACCTTGCCACTTGCAGTTCCGCCGGCCACGCCGATTAGGAATGGAGTTTTTCCCTCAATGCCATTCATCTTGCCATTGAATTTCGCTATGTCAATACGTTTAATATCAGCGCAAATATCTTTCACTGCAGATTGGTCTGACATTTTTTTTATAATATAAATTTTCTTTCGCACTCACAAAACAAGCACGCACTTCGCTCGTACAGGTTAAAACTTTGCACTGCTTTGCACCTGAAGTTAGTGCATATTAATATATCCTGCTATTATTACGAAGTTCGCAACGCGTTAAAGTTACTAACCAAATTGACAGCTGTCAAAATTTGTCAACATGTCACAGATCGATATTGAGCGATTAAAACAATTATTTAAATCGAAGTTTCTACATGTATCCGATTATTGGTTAGAATGTTGTGTAGACTGGTTTAAAGAACAGCATTCTGATTACTCACAACAATATATGAATGACATAATAATACAGCAGTGGTTGGATACTGATTTAAGAGAAATTGAGGTTAGTTGTTTACCTCCAAATTTATCCAAGGAAAAGAAATTAATATTAAGTGGAAACTATGCTCTTCAAGTAATGTATTTTAGAGACATTTCAAAACCTGCATTATCACAGTTAAAAGATATACGAAATATGTACAATTTGACAAGAAATCATCTTGATGATGAAAATGAAAATAACAGCTCAGTAAAACGAGTTTTAAGCTTGCATATGACCGATGGAGTGCAGTTTATCAATGGTTTTGAATGTGAACCGATTTCAACGCTTAATATTAACTTGAAACCTGGCATTAAAATACTTCTGCTTGGACCACTGATGCTCCAAAATGGAGAATTCTTATTGAAACAAAATAATGTTAAGATTCTTGGCGGTGAAGTGGAAGATTTATTAGTTACAAATGCAGTTGAAAATGTATTAGCACGTGAGTTAAACTTGCCTATTAATCCAAATCCGGGGCAAAGGATTGTGGCCACAAACAATATAACAAAAAATGGAACAGCAGTTCCGAACGCTGTACAAAATACTGCTATACAACAAAGTATTGTACAAAATGGACAACATGGAGTCGTTGCTAACAGTACAAATACAACAGCTAATCATAATCAAGTTAATCAGAATGATAATAATTTAATTTTTACGGACTCTGATGAAGAGGATATGCTACTGGCACAGTTGGACGCCAGTGAAAACGCTTACAATAATTCACCCCAAAAACCCCAAGATTTTAATGAAGATGAAGAGGAATATTTGTTGGCACATTTGGAAGAATGCGATTCAACATCGATTCGTCAACAGTACGTTGAGAATGAGGAAGAAGAAATGTTATTCGCACAGCTAGATGCATGTGAATCAAAATATGCACCAAATCAACATCCACAAAATTTAACGGATGATTTAAATATCGATAGCAACATGTTCAATGACACAGATTTCAGTGATCAGGGAAACAAAATCAAATCTCACAATTCTTCTGCTAAAAATTATGATTCCATCAATGATACAGCATTAATGAATCTAGAAATGACGAAAATTGAAGAAAATATCATTACTGATGATAATAATGATGACAAGAAACCAAGACCGACATTATCCCAAGAATATTTTAATTTCGACATTGAAGATGATATGGCATTCATGGATGAACTTGATACTGAGAACAAGGAAGTTAAGATTCCGCTCATTGAAACAGTTGAACCTTTTGTTTATATTAAACAGTTGCTTGATAATAGGGAAAAGATAACTGATGAGAAGTACACCGTTAAAGCGCGGTTTACACGTGTTATTGAACGAATAAATGTGAGTAAAGATAAGGGTTGGTCTATGCAATTCGAGGTCTCAGATGGCACGGGCAATATGGTAGTTGATTTTCTCAGTGATGTGTTAGAAGCTGTCATGGGACTATCTCCTGCTGAAGCGCTAGAGGAGAAAATGAATGTTAAGCGGAAGAAACTGATTTCTTTTGAAAAACTAACGAAAGTAAGTAATGCTATGTAGAATATTTGTATTCTAAAAAAGTTGATGTGGATAATTTTTGGGATTTATTGCAGGCCCTAATTGTTTGTAAACAAAAACTGCAGGCTTTTGATGGTTTGATGGATGTACAATTCAAAGAAGGAATCGATATCGCAACTATAATCAGTATGGAACAAATGAAACGTCAACATCTTGATCAATTGAATGAACGAGTTGAAAGTGCAAATGTGAAATTTGAATAAACCTAACGAATACAAAATATTTCCAATAAATTAAGTAATAAATAATCCGTAATACTGTGATAATAGTGTAAACACTTTTAACGAAAGAATAATTCTTTACTCAACATCGGTGTTGTAGTTATTATACACTTTTCCCCTCATTCCAAAAAATGTTTTCGCAAAAGCAGAGTTTCAGTACTTCTTTTTTTAACACTACACCATTGACAAATATATTTTACAATCAAGTTCAAAATTAAAAAGGTATGTGTCTTGCAGGTCAATGCATAATTATTATTTCAGTAATTTGAATTGCATTAAACAGCCAGTTGCATTCAATGTTTAGTTCAATACCAAAGATGGCTGTTGACAACTGTGGATGACTTCCTCAAGAAACGTTGAATTATATGTGATAAGGTTTCCTACATGCGACATGTCGCAGTAACCCAAGAAAAATATGAAACGCACACTCAACGAAAGACACAATTACGATTAGTGTGTCAGCAATCCGTATAATAGTGGCAGCGCTACTTGTCAGTAGTATGTAGTTTTGAATTTTTAAAAATGCCTTGTAAATAAAAAACAATTATATTGTTATATATGTACATATATTAACACACAAACTAATATAATATAAATATAATGTTTCATTGCCTTATCTTTGAGATAATGAACATCCGTCCACACACACAGACATCATTGCGAAAATAGTCAAAACGTAAACAACGGACCTCAAAACATTTATTTCCATCAAAATCTTGCAATCGAAATTTTTCATGATTCCTATATTTATACTATGTATAAGAAAGCAAAAAAAATTAATTTACAGAAATATGCTAGATCGAATGAAAATAATATAAAGGTGCCATAGACTAATATATTTAAGAATGTAAATTACTTACGTTTTTTGCTTTTTTATGTAGATCTACAACGTTCAGCCACAAGTCTTTGTATGGAATCCATATAGTGCCGGATACGTTTATCTTCACCATTTAATAATTTATTTATTTATTTACACCGTTGGAAAATAATGAATTTAATAGTAAAATCGATAAACGTATCCTTCACATTATGAGTTTCACAATTAAAAATTGAAAAATGTACATGTTGCAAACCATAATTTTTAATCATATTTTTGATGCCCCGTTGATGACAGCAAGAAGGTAATAATTTGTATGTCAAGTTTATAAGTATCTGTACAGTCTGTGTAAAGTTTATATTAGGTCTAGATTACTAGGTTAATTTGTCTCTAGTCATTTCCATCTCGTTCATGAACGAGTGTTCAGGTAACGTTGCTGTCATAGTAATTCCCGTTTACACAAGTAGCAGTCTGCCGCGTTACTTTTTGTCAAAATCTTATCTGCGTCGTACCTAGGCTACGTAAGTCGGTGGAGCAGGGTCCCATGGTTCATTGTTTGTTGTATGTAAGTATAAATTTGTAGTCACTTGTAGGTTAGTATCGGGGTCAGACAAATTTGATTCAGCACTAATTAATACATTTTTCAAATCTGTGAACATGTGATCAAAGTCCTGCTCACAGTCAGAGCCTAAAAAATTAATAGATACAAAATTGTTAACACATAACGTTTTACATGAAGATACAAAAGCTGCGCTGATTGAATTCGAATTACATCCTAAGTGGCTTCGAATACCTTTAAAGAAATTCTCTCATGAATCTTGGTTAAACGCACTTAAAAAAACGGATGTGAAACCTTGAGCCATCAGCTTTCCACAAATATGCGAAGCCATTCAAGGACACGATCCAAATTGTCAAAGAATTATCCTTGCGGATAGCAGCAACACTATCACATTTCTTTACAAATTTCAGTGAGCATAAGTGTTTGTTTAGCTTCATTCCAAAACGTTAGGTGCTTTGAATTTTGTGTTACAGAAGGTCCTGTATTTCCTTAAGGGTAAAATCCGGTACTGTAGATACTAACGTAAACACAAAAAGGGAGCCTATTAGTTCTTACTGAGACAAAGATAAGACCGAGACATAACTAACATACATTCATAAATAACTGGGGTAAATTATTAGTTTACATTTAGATATAAATATTTAGGCGAGGGAATATAAGTTCATAGATAACCAAACCACATTATTAGTTACAGGTAAAGGTAATGTCGAAATATAAATGTTTAGACGAAGTAATATAAATATTTGACTAAGAGGATGCGGACCCGTGAGAATAAATCCTAGACGGGGTGAAGGAAAGGGTGGTGAATAAGTGGGAGAAAAGCATCTTCGGACAAGAGGGTGGTAGATTTATTCGGAGAGAACCGCGGAGATTGTTGAAGAAGAAAGACGTGTCGTAAGTGGGCTAGAGTCACCCGCGAGCTACAGATTTGGTTGAGCGACTTGGAGTAAATCGATAGTCGGTACATTAAGGTGTACCTTTGCTTAAGAGTAATTGTCATAGAGTCCCGGTTAAGTCGCGACGCTCCTAATTGTGAGATTCGCGGTGGTGAATTCTTCGTTGTGCGAAAGGTGTAGTGTAGTTTGCAACAAGGAAGTGAGCGGTGTAAAACGTGAGGCGCACCAGAAGGCGTGTAGTGGATTATCGTCCCGAGAGCTATCTGTCTGATTCACTGCATAAATTGTTTTATAAATTATATAATCTTGTAATATTAATGTATTTCGTCATAAAAGTTTCAATTCAATATAATCACACATATCTAGCATAAACTGTGAACGTGTTAATTATTTACTAACTGTTTATTCTTCTCACACTCGGAAAGGCGAACCCAGTAATTGTCAGTAAGAATATAAAGGCGGGGTTTTTACACCAACTATAGACAGTCCATGTACTTTACGGTCAATGCCACCATTACGACATTGCTTAATAGCAATTTCAATGCACGGATAATACTGTAAATATGTAATAATATTCATTGATTTACGTTTGTGCCTAATTTACTGATAATACCACAACAACATATTTATACGTACATCTTCCATGTTAGTTAATAAATGCATGACGGTATCGGTGCTTTTAACATTGATAATATTCACTTCAGAAAGCGAAGTAACAGTATTATCGCCGTTCACAGGTACCAGTGCCGGCACGTAACTACTGTCTGCTGGATCCACCACCATCTTTACATGTTGTATAACAATACCTGGCTGTACATCCAATCATCTGATCCAGTGCTAGAAATATACGTATAGATAATTTAAAAGTTTTCGTCATTTGCGGTGAAGACAAACATTAATTTAACAATTGTATACATTAATTATGAAGGCAAATTCAATATTAAAATTTCAGAGAGTATTGAAAGACTTAGTTGTATATTAGTAATTTGTTACGCAACAAACAATGTAGAACGTTAACTGGTTATTAACTCTTTTTGGAATTTACGAGCTGGAAAAATTTTAATTCTCTTCTCCGTATTAATTATCCTACTTTCTAGCAGTTATTCTAGTTCATCACTGGTTCTCTCGATATGATACAGACATATTTTTCACACATTTACTCAAGTCCCTTATATGTACATCATTTTCTATTGTATCTTGTCGGTAATAACCGCCAGGTTTAATAGCAAATACAGCTACAGAACCTAAGGTAAAATACAATCAGCATACATCATAACACCATACCTTGCAGCCATTGCTGAATTATCAGACAGTTTATTTCTTAACGCATTTATAAAAAATCTGGTGTGGTCACCACATAATTTTGTTATACACATGTATTTCAAGTCAGTTTTAGTAGCATGAAATTATTAATTGACACATCTGACAGTACAAGATAGTAATCTTTGTATTTATTTCATATTTTGTTCTTTGTTTTCAAAGCATGGTATGATACTTTTAATAATTTCCGTGAACATATAAATATCTATAACTCAAAACTGAATAGAGATAGAAGAAAAATGAATAGAATATTTTTTCTTCAGAATATTATTTTCTACAATTTTTATTTGAAAAATTTTATGATATCTCTTTTGGTTTCGAAAATAATTTGAATTTTGAAATTTTAGTATTCAGTAAACTTCCACTTCCGGTCTTGCGATTATACCCAAAATCTGATCAGCTCTTCAGATAATCAAGAAACTGCAAGAACATTGTGCTAGCTTTGCTGGTTTTTGTGATAATGAACATACAGACACACATCCACACACACACACAGACATCATTGCGAAAATAGTCAAAACGTATTCAGAGGACCTCAAAACATGCATTTCCATCAAAATATCGCATTCGAAATTTTTCATGATTACAATACTTTCTATACTATGTATAAGAAAGTAAAAGAAATATAGTAGTAATAAAATAGAAAATACCTGGTGCAGCAATTCTATTGAACGAATGCCGATATGTTTTCTTAGTGTAGAAACAGTTTTCACTGTAATTGAAGTTATCCCACACTTTACATTTGAATCGTGCATCCATGATGGCACTGAGTCCGTAGCCGTCAGACACAATACCAGAATGGTAGCTAGGTACATTTCAGATATCAGACCAATACAGTTGCTTTGTTTCGGGAAGTTTACAGTAACATTCAATCCATTTGCCAAAAAACCTGCCGTAATAAATCATAGGATTCATAGAATTTTGCCAGGAATGTAAATTATTATAAGAGTAAATATATATTAAATAAAACTGGTAGCTACTTCTTTTAACTACTATAAGTATACATTTAGAAAGATAATATGAAATGTATAATTAACCTGTACTCACTCATACACTGTCATGTTTGACAAAACCCCATTTGTTTCTTGGTGTGGCTACGGAATATTTCACTTTTAGTTTATCCCCAACTTTGATAGCTGCTGGAGGTGGACATGATGGTGGTGAGCCTAGTAATTCGATATGGATGAAACGTACCCAAGAAGTGCTACCTTAATTTTGCCGTTGGGCCTAAGATTTATTTTAGACAATTTATTAATACAGTAGAACCCGCTTATAATGGACTTCAGCAGACCAAGTAAAATCGTCCATTATAGTCGAGGTTCATCTCATCAGAATAATTACT
>JAGJTL010000037.1:133389-144374 GCA_022063505.1 Calosoma granatense
ATATATATATATATACAAATAAAACATAATTTCATACCCGTTCCCTGTTACACTTCATATACGAAAAGAACCGTACATGAATAAAAATAGTGTTATGATTACATTTCGTATACGAAAAAAACCGTACCTGAATAAAAAAATGTTATTTTATTAACTGTAAATATTAGTACGTGTTGATATTTATTATATTAGAACATAATAACATATAATTTAGCAAAAATAAATTAACAGATTGTTTAACACGTGAGTGGTGAAGTTTAAATTTCCCACCAAACTTCTAAGCATATTCACTAATATTTGGTATTCATGAAGGATCGTTAATGTACGATGGAAAAGTAGTAATAATGTAAGTATTAAATATATCAGATTCTTTAGACTTTAGATCATGTATTTGTTAATTTCATTATTAAAATTTTACACCAAAATGAAGTTTACTTGTCATTTCATTTCTCAATGTTGGCATTAGTCGTAGTTATTGCAATATCACGCTACGCGGTTGGACCAATCAGAACGTAGGCCATCTTGAATGAGAGGCCATTTTGAAAATATAAATATAATAATTTAAACAATACATGTTTTAATGGTGAACATTAATAATACCAGTCAAATAGCATATAAAATGTGCATAGTGCATTGCTGATTAATAGAATATGTAGATTAAATGAATATGACATAAATTTTTGTGCTATATAACAAATTTTTGCCCATTATATATGTTCGATAATGATAAGAAACATTAATTCAAGAAGTATATCCATTATAATAAGTTTCAGTTGTTTATTGTAATAATTTATAAATGTTGAATAATAAAGAGTGTTTTTCCTAACTTTAATTGTCATCCTATTCATGCGATATGTCTTTATTGGTGTTATCACTATAGTTTTAGCGCAATATCACATAATATATTAGTATTATTAATATTTACTGCAATAGTAAGCATAACGAGAAGATATTCAGGCCTGATGAGAATCTCGAACATTACACGTATGGGAATAGAGTCTACGGCACGTCTTCCTAGGCCGCCGCCATCTTCGGTGGGCTTGTTAACATTAGCCATACTATTTGATGCATAGTTTTTACAGCTAATATGTTTTGATTTAATAAAAATAGAAAAATGCCTGGTACGAGCGAGCGGAACTGATTTAATATTTAAATTAATTCTATTCTTTACTAATTTATTTAAATGAAGATACAATTAAAAAGGCGCGCGTACCAAACATGTCAAATGACAGTATTCAAATGAGACAAGATACAATATTACATGCTAATATTCTAGAAACAGATCATTTAATTTACTAAACTTATAATTAAGACAGTAGAAGATAACATTTTTAAATATTTTTGATTAGTTAATCAAAATATGGCAGCTTTTTATAAAAATTGTGCCACGGAGTGTACTATGCACAAGTCAACAACTGCGTAGCCAATAGCAGAAAAGTTAATTGGTATCCATATAAATATCTGCAGATGTTTTACAATTAAATCTGTAGCAACAGTATATTCTCTATTGATTGTTGTATTTAAAAAATATAGATCCACTACAGAATTGGTTCTAGTAATGTGAAATGATTAATTTCATTTCATATATTATGTTGGCATTGCACCAAAGAAAGGACGCCAATCACAGTGCATTCTGGGAAAACATGTACGTCTCCGAGATTGTTACGCATTTCTCTAAATTACAATTATAATATAAATACTGTAAGTGTATTACTGTACTTTAGTAATATGTGGAAACAATATAGGATTAGTTAGTAACAAAACAGACACTAAAATTACAATGTTAACCTGTATTTGTTTTAGTAATTCTGTGGACTCTAGCGTTGCTATTTATAATTGTATTCACAGATCCCATTTTTCCCTACAAACCAATTTTTCATTAAGTTTATCAAACTGCGATGCATTTAATTCTTTATGTACTAAATATATTAACCTAAACATGTGGTGATTACAAAGTAAAAGTTGTGCTATAATGTGAGTTTGTTGTGGTTGTGTTGCACTGCGTTCCATACAGTTCTGTGTTTCAGGTGAATCGTAACGTTTTGTAAAATGTGTGAACAAACAGAAGTGAATTACTTAGATGGGGACATAGTATGGGTTAAACTGGGGCCCTGTTGGTGGCCTGGGGAGGTTTGTGATGTGTCAAAGTTGCCTATTGAAATTGTTAAGGCATTCAAGAAACAACCAATTGCTGTTGTAAAGTTTTTCCAAGAAGACCAATAGTACGTATTACATTGAATTCATTCATAATTCTGCGGGAAATTTAATGTTAATGTGTTCTCTTCTTTAGTGAATATGTCAAAAATCTGAACCACATATACAAGTACAATTGTCGGAAGAAAAATGAATTTATTAAGAAGGGTTTGGGTGAGTCATTGTTGTTTTATTATTACATTCTCTTGTTAAACGTTCATATTACATGAATTGTGTTTAATTCACTAGAAACTGTATATTATCTATAAATATTAGTTTCGGCGGGAAAGTGTTTTACATTGATTCAAGTATTGATATTAAGTATTTTTACATATTTCTCGATAAGTTTATGTAATGTTTATAATATTCACTGTGCTTTACAGATATGCATCGAGCAAAAAATGCTTTTATGGACAAATTTCCTGCTGACGTGTGTCATGCTGAATCCATTACAGGCGGCGACCCAGACATCATCACCAGTGATCTGTTTGCTCCGGAACAAAAGCCAAGTTACTCGGCCATATTTGGTACACCGACACAGAAGAAAACACCGAAATCAGGCGGGAGGGGGAGACATAGTGTTGGTAAGTGGAATGAAAGTAATATTCAAACATTATTCAACTCTGTGATCTTGTTGTTAAATTTCTGTGAATGTACTAGTGTTTGTGTGTGTGTATTTGTGAAATATTATGTCAGTGTATGGACTGTAGTGAAGTGTGGAAATGTTTATTTTGAAAGAAGAATGAGTTCCGAATATGTATCATACTAATTTAATTAATTAAAATAAAATGAGATCATATCATATCATATGTGATCATATTTTAGTTAAGTATGAATGTTCAATGTGCAATACCTTAATTTGGATTCATTGAGTGATTAAAATAAACCTATATATTTTACATAGGAACATCAAAAACTCCTCGACCATCATCTCTGTCGCCACAAAAACGGATCACTCATCCAAGATTCGTAGGTAAAAGTGATCACGAGGTGCGAATACTGGAACAGACAACACCGACAGCAGCTTCATCGCATTACACGTGTCACATTTGCGGCTTTGAATCATCGCGACTCAACGTAATCGTACTACATAACCGATCGCACAGTAACGGCACGTATGTGTCACCGGCGAAACAAAAAACCAAGAAGCACACAGTGCCGAAGAAAGGTAAGAAACTAAAGTCATTCGCTACGACGAGCAGTATCGATGAGGACCTGGAGCTGATACGGCAAGGTGTCACCTTAACAGTGGGCGACTCAACGGACACAGAATCGGACAAAGAACCACATGCGAAAAGCGCGAAACGGAAAAACAATAAGGGTGCTAATAATGCGAGTAAAAAAGCCAAAGTATCGAGTATATGTAATAATCTGTTGGCTGATTGGGGTGATAGTGATTCGAACGAAGAATCTGCAACCACAACAGCCGACAAACCCATGGCGAGTGAACCTACGGAACCAAAAGAAGATGCACGAACTGACACCTCGGCTACGATGAATAAGAGTGTACACAACGAGCTGCTGGCAGACTGGGACGATAAGAATTCCGATGATGAACCTGGAGGCACACCGGCACCAGAGAAACAAGCCGATGGTAGTGCTGCTACTGGTGAGAAGGCATCGTGTTTTGATTTCGACGAGGAAGTGGAACATGCAGCAGCAACAGCTGCAGTGCTTCAGAAATCCCCCGGCAGAAAAATACCGCGCGTTATACCACAGAAACGAATCAGTCAAGATGCAGACGACAGTATGGAAACAGATAAACCGATAACGACGAAACCGGACGCGGATAAAAGCGAAACAGAGGAAAGCAAAGACGACGGCAATAGCACGGAAGAAGATAGTAGTGTGTCACAGGACAATTCCGAGGATAAAAGCAAAAAAGACACTGAGCTCGATATGGAAGCTTTTAACAGTATATTAGATGAGACCGCTGTACCTGAATTGCCGACCATTCAGGATATATCGAAAAGTCGAGAGAAAAGTTTCGATGACTCCAGCATTTTGGAAAAAACAAACGGTGTACTGAAATCCAGCGACATTGAACTGCCCTCAACGAGTGACACGAACGAAAGTACCTCGGAAAAACTATCAGAAACACCAGTCACATCGCCAAAGAAACGGATCGTACGGAACTTTGAAGAATTCGAGAATCTGTTGAACGAACAAAGTAAAACAGAAGACGAATCTTCATCGACGGGGGAATCTTCGGTGGAAGTATCGAAACTAAAGTCACAATTGATGAGTAAACTAAAAGAATTACCCGCGAAACAAACGGTTACTACAACCGATGCAGAAACCGAATCCGAAACGAATGAACCCGAAGATGATGAAGAGGAAGAACTAGAAGATTTAATCCAAGAACCAGAGAAGAAAAAGTTACGATCAGACAGTGAAGATTCCGACATTGACGATGAAGAGAGAAAGACAGATACACCCAAAGACAAAGTGCAAGAAGAAAAAGATGACGCAGTACAAAAAAAGGACGAAGTTGACAAGGAAACAGAAATGCCAGAAGATGAACAAGAAGATATTATCAATGACGTAGCCACGGAAAGTGCAGAATCAACAATGGACACAAGTGGTGTTGAAGCAGGTGAAGAGAAAATTGAAGAAACCACAGTCGTTGAAGACGAACGAGAAGAACCAGTCAATGAATCAATGGAAACATCATTAATTGAAACTCCTGTACATACAACTATTGAAGTCATGGAAGAGAATATCTCTAATACACTTGAAGCAAGTTCTTCCGAAACTGTAGAAAGTACAACCGTTGAAACATTTGAAGAAACGATTATGGAAGAAATTCCCGAAACAACAACAATAATCAAATCTGTGCCAGATGAAAAATTGCAAGAACAAAAATTACACGAAGACAAACATGAAGAAATTGTTGTGAATGAATATCCAACCGAAGTTGTATCGGAAATAGTCGAAAATGTGCCGGAAATTACCCAAGAAATCAAGGATCAACAACAAGTAGAAGAAATAATTGAAGAAACTACGGCGACAATAGAAGAAACCGTATCAAACGTTCAAGAAACAATCACACAAGAACAGATAGTGGAAAAAGTTACAGAAGAAGAAAAAGTCGAAGATATACCATTACCTCCAACGAAGTTTGAAGAAATTCGGGAATTTCCACATGACGGACATACATTTCACCAGGAAGAAATCATAGTGGAGAAGGAGAAAGCTAAAGAAGAACCTAGTTTTGTTGAAGAGACAGTCACTACTACTATTGCTGCAGCACATCATCAAGAAATGTCTGATGAAGCGCGATCACAGAAAATGTTAGTTGACATCTCTGATATTTGCATAGACAATACAGATAACCTGTCCGGCTTGACAACACTGGCTGCCGTTTCAGAATTAACTGGCAATCTTTATGATAAACCTGAACCTATTTGCCAACCGTCACCATCGTTGCCCACGGAAACAAAAGAGGAAGAAACCATCAACAACGAATCATCGTCCGTGCCCCCGTGTACAGTATCAGAAGAAATTGAAACAACAGAAATGGTACCGATGCACCAAGAAGAAATAGTAGAAGAGATGCCCGCTACCTCGGTAGCAGCTGAACAACAGCACGAAAAACCGGTACGTACACTTGCAAACTTTTCTATGGATTTTTCCGATTCAAACAGCGAATCAGCAATGATTAAACCGGTTGAAGAGGATGCGATATCCAATAAAATACCAGAACTCGTAGACACACAAGAAATTCCCGTCCAAGAAACACAACAAGTAGAAATTCTTGAACCGATTCAAACCGTTGAAACTGCATCGATTGTAACCAGTGAAATACCGAACGATTTCGAGTCGATTGAAAGTGAAATTGAAAAGATCACTTCAATCGAGACTCACTCGGATAAGTTGAATAGTTTCCCTGAAAATATATCACATCCGACCGATACAGTTGATAACACAACGATAACATATCCTGATTTCACACTGTCCGAAGCGAGTACAACTATTACAACAACAATTAGTCATGAATTCGGCACGCAGCCAGTTGAAGAACAAGTTGTACATACAGAAACAACACTGGAATCAGAGATTGCCAAACTGACCGACACACATCCCGATACGGAGAATGTTGTTCAGGAACAACAACAAAATACATCATCGTCAAAATTACTAGAAATTCTTACCGACTCAAAGAACATATCGAAAAAAACCGACGCGCTAAAAACCGATTCACCGAATACTAGTCCGGCAAGAACCGTTATCGGTGCGGGTAGTTCACAAAAAGTACATATGGTAATCACCGGAGATTCAAAATCCATATCAAAAAAATTCGATCCGAAAACTTCAAAGTTTGTTATTAAATCCGCTACATCCAAATCGCACGGTAAATCAAACAAACCAATCATTTTATCTGAGAAAATCATCAAACCCGTCACAGAAACGGAAAATGTATCGGTTAAGAAAGTCACATCGAAACGCAGTTATCAAGATGTGGAAGATATCGATACGTTTATCATTCAGAAGCCGAATAAAAAAGCAAATACGGGCGAAAGTATGGATCAACAAGATATAATATTGACTCCGAAAACCGATACACTAAAGTTCAAGAGCGGAATGCGAAGCAGAGGCAAACCAAAGATTATTGAACAGACGATAATCAAGGCGGCTGATGTGGTACAACCAGTTTCGGTGCAAGTTTCCGTGGGCGAGTCACAACAACTGTTGGATGACAGTATGTTTGACATTAACTCTATGCCCATCGTACTATCGGATCAAATACTTACACCCGAAAGTATAGAGAATATGCCCGTAGTTATGACAGATCTGATGCCATCGTCAACCGCAGGTGTCAGTACTGTACAGACGGTTATCACGGAGAAACCACAACAAACCATTGCAGTGAAACGTGGCGGCACTTTGCAACAGGTAAAGTTGTTGAACAAGAGTAAAATCAGCACTGGTCAACCGGTCGAGAGTCCGGGCAAGATGGGCCAAAATGTCGTCGTGAAAAACATCATGCCCCGCGGCCTGGGCAAGAACCAGAAAGTCTACCAAACCGGCGGCACCAAGTTGAAGAACAACCCAGCGGTGATAACGACTCCAGGTAAACCAGGCCGATTCATCATACTGCCGTCCAGCACGACAACAACAAGTGGTGGATCCAAGTACACGGTAGGTAAACGATTGTCAACAGTTAAAAGTGTCACGTCAGTATCGTCCAGTCCGACCACATCGAAAATGAAGGGTCTACCAAGTAGTACGGTCGAACCAACCGGTAACAAGATTATGATTGTAACGAATCAACAAGGTGTCCAATCGCGTGTATTGCTGACGCCCGCGCAACAAAAGCTGCTCGGCTGTAAAATGCCCACGACAAAACTTGCTAAAAGTCCGTCCCAACATATGAAAGGTGGCGTTATGCAAAAGAGCATACTCACATCGAAAGGAACCATCTTGGCGCCGGTCAATAGTTCGGGTGGTCTTATGTCATCACAGAAATCTGCATCACTCGCGTCGCAAACAATCGTCACGTCCAAGGGTCAACTGTTCACGACGGGCGGACAAACACTTGTAACGTCAGAGGGTCAGGTACTAACACCCATCACCCAACAACAGTTGAAAACATTAAAATCCGAGCAACACAAAGTGGGCAAAAAATTACAGATCCAATCATCGCGCGTAATCCTGCCCGACAAGGGTGAATCTTCGCAAAAAGGCAAAATGAATCTACCCGGTGCAAAGACAAAAACTATACTGATCAAAGGTACACAGGGACAAACGCTTAAAAAGATTCAGACACCGATTAATGAAACGAAAAATATTGCACTGAGCAGCCAGACGAGTCACAAGACTTCGCCGTTAATTTCCATTAGCAGCTCACAGATGTCCGGTAAACAAGTAATGCTCACCTCGAAGGGACAACTCATCAAGCAAGATATGAAAGTCGGCATGACGAAACAATATGGCGATAAGTTACAGCGAGTACAATCACCAAAAGTCGCCGTAGGCCAGTCGCATCGTATTGTAACGAAATCACCGCGTACACAAATGATGCTAAGTCCCGTGAGTAAGCAACATTTAGCATCGAGTGCTGCAGTACCACCGCTAGCACCGATCACTGCAACGCAAAGTAAAAAAGACGCACACGCCCAGCAGATAATCAGACAAAACGAACAGAAATTGGCGGCGGCATTGATTGAAAACAAAGAGATCGAACTGGCGGATAAAGCAGCCTTGGAACAGAAACAACCCAATCAGTTAATCATTCAGGATACACTGGGCAATCAGACAACGGTTACAGAGGGACAAATCCTGGCATTGCCAAGCGAAACCATTGACGGACAACCACAGTCATATGTACTGGTTACAGTAGATGAAACCGGTAACCTCGTACCAATAAGTAATGACACATTGATGTCGTTGGATCCTAGTTTAGCGGCAGGCGGTGATATGAGTAATATTGTACTGCAAATAGATCAGGGTGCACAAGAAAATCAACCTGCTGAATTGAAAACAACACTACCGCCTACCAGCACAGAGTTACCAGTCGATAACCAACAGTTTGCGGTTATGAATCAACAACAACAACCGGCTGTTGAGACTACAGAACAACAACAACAACAACAGATGATCACAATGGATAATCCACAATTAATACTTCCCGACCAGAATATCCTAACATCTACAGCGGGCACGGAGCAACAAATGATTGTGACGGACAACCAACAAGTCTTTATGGACAAAGAACAAGAGACTTTTGTCACAAACACGGAGGAAACACAAGTTATCACATCTGATCCATCCACAGTGATACAGGACAGTCAAACAGCGGTTGCATGTAGCATAAATAGTGGTGATACAAGTCAACAGTTGATCATAACTGGTGACCCGGAGAGTACTCAGAAATTCCTTGCGTCTTTATCGGAAGGTAACACGGATTTGAGCAGTTTACTATCGAGTACAGATGGCAATATTATCATAAACACTGACGGGCAACAAATCTTACTGAACCCGGATTCAGATAATCAAATTCTCTTGTCCGTCAATTCCGATAATTTGGGATTAATTCAGACAAATTCCGAAGGCGATGCAGCCGCCCAGAATGCCATGTACGTGACGCAACAAGCAATGAAGAACCAGGATATCCTAGCGGCTGCCTTAGCCGATACGGACGTGTTCCAACAGGAATCGGCCGTAGAGAAGGGAACGAGTCAAGCGCTGACTAAAGTGTCGAGTTCATCCCAATCCCAGCTCAGTCCCAACAGTAATCTGTATCCAATGAATGTCGGTAACGTACTGGAAACTAGTCTAACCTTAGGATCACCCATTATGACTCCGTTAGAAGTGCCAAGTGTCAATAATAAGAAAATCAATACCGACGTTGAATCTACCTTAATATCCCGTGTGCGATCATCGCTCGAGTTACCGATTACGATAACAGATCCCAGCATATCGCAGACGGTTTCCCAACAAGTGATGCTCAGCAATGATTTACAAACGAACCTAGAACTACCCATCACAATGAGTGATACGGGTATTACGTCAATCAGATCGTCTGAAATGAACAGTCCATCGTTTGTGTACTCACTGCCAACACTGGATGACAATTCCGACTTGGAACAGAAACGTGTCTTCACAGAAACCTCATCAGCGGTTATAACCTCGGATAATCTATACAGTACCACATTAACCGGTTCAATGTCGATGCCACTGTTAACAGAGGAACCGGAAATCGCCACAGTTGAAACGGAACAGACGACCGTGAGCGCTGAGGAAACACCAACAGTTTCTACCGCATCTGAAACGGTTACTTCGGAAGTAATTTGCGCAGAACACGACGAACACGAGCAGCAGAGTACAAATTATCCGGTGGTTAGTGTTGATGAGAGTTTACAACCGTCTATGTCTGAGAAAATATCCAGTGACTTGCAAATGGGTGCCATTGAAGAAGAGTTGGATTTGAATGCTACGGATATTTGTAGTTCGTTGAGTGAACCACCGCCAGGAATGTTTGATAACATTGTTAATCCCCGGTACCTTAGTAACAAGCCCGAACAAGAAGAACCAGTAGCAAATATTCCCTTACCACCGCAGGACACGACAACAACACCATCTATTGCGGAAACGACAAACTCGACGAATGAAAACAACAGTCTATTGAACGAACCAATCAGCAGTCTACCCATGCTATCGGACGGAACAGAGAACGAAACGGGTAACTCTGATATGATGACGAATTCATCGGGTGTAACAGAAAAAAGTCCCACCGAATCGAACCTAGACATGGATTATGGTGTTTCCGAATCGTCCGATCAACATAGCCTGTCTGAGACAGCGGTAAATCAAGATGTGCCAAGATGGGAAATGTCCGAAACACCAAATTCCGATTTAAACTCACCTCGGCTAGACATTGATGAGGCTTCAACAGAAATACCAATACAACCACCGATTATCACGAACTTGGGTGATAATTTTGAAAATAACACACCGACAACAACGGCAGCCGAAGAATTCTCACTGCATCCGACGGACGAAAGTCGAAAACGTGCAAGCGAAGACCGAGAAGAGGACACGGAAGATGCGAAGAGAACCAAACTATCGTGTGACTGATTAATTTTTTAAAGTTTTTGATCCGAGCGATTCTCTAATAATTGGGACTTTTTAAAGATAATACAAAACAACAAAGAAAATAATTGATAAATGTAAATATAAAAACAAACAAACTTAATTTGTAAAGAAATGTGAGACGTGTTTTTCTGTTTTGCATTTACTTTTATTGTTTTGTTTTTTGAGAAGAAATAAAACTAAAACTAGAGACAACA
>JAGJTL010000037.1:214118-253820 GCA_022063505.1 Calosoma granatense
CTACGCAGAACAGTTGCGTATCAAAAACTTTGTAGGTTAAAGCGAGGAAAGATCATATAAAAAATGGATACGAAACTGCTGATTTTTTAAAAGTAATAACGAATAAAATCTTTAATATGAATATTGTAAGACTAGGATAATATTACATCTAAATTTAACCATGTACAGAGTATAAAATGATTTACAATTTCGCGCACAATTAGACAGAATATCTATGTTAAAATAAAAGATTATTTTTTAATAAAACACGTTACATTCTCGAAATAATTTAATACACACGATAGGTCAATACTTTAAACATGTATTGATGTATGATCTATGGTAATCAAAAATATAATTTAAATAAACTATATTTTTGGTTGAAATACATGCACATGTATAAAATATGTTATGCACTTTAATCAAATAATTTAATTTAATGATAGCGTATGTACGAGGCAGCTAAATTATATGATATTTCACTGTTGATTAATTAATATATGTAAATAATGAAGGGGGAACGCGGGCGAGGGTGGCATTTGTCAGAAAATGAAATGTAATAATAATAATGATAGCATTGCGTGTGAATTTAGTAGGATATATTTCAAATGTATGTTTACAAAAACATACATACATACATACATACACACACATACACACAGAATGAATTTATGTATGCATATATGTTTAGGTACAAGAAATAATTGTATTTCTATTGAAGTTTCTTGTAAAAAAATTGAATAATGAACACTGGAGTGTTGACAAATAACATTGTTGTTAAATTCAAACACATTTCATGTACGTATGCATGTGTGCCGTGCTATAGAACATTATTAAAATGAGTTCAACATTAATCCACTTTGCAACAACAAAAGCAACACAGGAAATAATTAATCCCCTCCTCCCCGCATACACGCACACGAGGAGAAGTAAACAGAATATAAAAAGGAAAATAAATGTGTGTTGCATCATTAAAATTATTTTTGCTCCTTTTGATATTGTAAAGAATATAAATTTTATTGAATTGCAGATTGATAAAATTTTTGAATATGAAAGTCCAGATTCGTAAGACTCGAGTTCAATTTATACGAATCAAAACCCAACAATATCGAAGCGAAACTACAGGCGTTGCTTACCTGTTCCTATAACATTAATATTACAATGGGAACAGCATTCGGTATTTCTTTTCGAGTGTGAGAGATTTAAGTTGAACATATGTCCTACAAAACCTTGTATTCGTACATGCTATGTTTATTTTTTGTAATTTATTCTATAACAAAATACGCATGGCGCGTATCAAAAGTTCTGTAGCTATCTACATCAGGCATATATTACTGAAGCCACACACATTCACTCACATCTATAGAAAGGGGGTAGCGGGTGACGTGGTGCCATATTTAGTTTGATGTATTACGTTATTTTTGCCAGTAATCTCTTGTTGTTTTCTTCTCCCGAAAAAAAAACTTATCTGAACGCCAGATATGTTTGTAAATATTTCGAGAAAAGAATTTGTAAGTCATTCGAACGCAAGAAAAGAAGAAGAAGAAAAAATCTAATTTATTTTCACCAATGTCAACCACAGCCCTTAGTTTTGCTCATTTGCCGTCTGTGGCGCGCGTATCGCTCAGTTCTGCGAACGAATGTGTGTGTGTGTGTGTTTCACATTGACCTATATATAGAAAAGTAGTTATTAAACAAGATTTATTTAACTTTTCTTTAAGACAAGTTCTGATATAAATTGGAAATTTGCAGACATACAAATAACTGGCCTATATTTTAATCTTGTCTCATCGTCTCTTCTTTTCGTGGGAAGAGATATTGTCTTAAATTGATGCCGAATTTGCACTTTTTTTTGCTCATTAATCAGATTATTTAGATAAGGATGTATTCTAAACCTTGTTGTGAAAATTTAGTTTAATTACCTGCAAAGAAAAATGTATCAATATTTACTGAACAATTATGAATAGCAAACATTCAAATGAGTTTTTATTTTTTATTTACCAAATACATTAATGTATGAATAATCCGGACAGAAAGTTGCCAGACCCCGTTAGGATTAACAAAACTTTCGGATTATAGAATCATAGTGCATGATATCTATAGTCCGAACCTGTTCGGCGAGGTGTTCGGTTTATAGTTACCTTATTAAATGATAAAAATGTTTCTATAATATGACACAATCAAATTTATACGCAATAACTATAAAACCATTTATTCCAAATAACAAACAAAAAACATTTCAAATATCAAATGCGGAATAAAGACAGACTTCTGACAAATAAATGAAGTTACAAACAATAGAGTAAACGTTCGGATTTTTAATTATGAAAAAAATAATGTGTCGGATTACCGAATGCTGGAGTTCGGATTATGGATACCTCTTTACACTATTAGGATGTTCGGATTATAGAGGGTTCGGATTATTCATACATTACTGTATTATAAAATAATGCTAAATTGTTAGGATGAATAATAGCGGAGCATATATGATAGGATACGTGGCTTGTTAATGAGAGATTTGTAAAGATATAAATATGAAGAAAGGGTCAAAAAAGGGTCTACCATCCTAGCAAGAGAAAAAGCCGTGTATGTACAAAAACTAATAATACAAGAATACATTGTTTCACTTCATGCTGTACCTCTATTCTGAATGCATACATTTAGAAGAAACATATGGTATTTTCTTTTTAATGCAGTTGCAGCAAAAATGAAAGCTTATTTTTGTAAACATAATCCACACGGTTGTTGATTTTCTACGTAGTATTTAATAGAACGTATAATTATTTCTACAGAACAACACAGCCGGGTGTATTTTGAAATCCTTTTGCAACTACTTCTACAAGTTTAGCTGATTAAATAAAGCCATAGCGATAAGCAGATTATATTCGAGCAGAGAACTAATTGTTAAAATCCATGATAATTGTGTAGCTTCGCATCTCTAGCCATGAATTTTATTTAGTCGTTTTCACTGTGGACAGATGCGAGACTTTCGCGCGCGCATCAGGGAGAAAGAATAAGAAGTCACCCAGTTCGCAATGCTGGAAGTTCAAGTAGTCTAATATTAATTAACGGAGATTTAATACTCCACTGGAAATTCATTATGCTAGCCATTTGAAAGACGTCCCCTGCGAAGTATTTATAAAGAGACTAGTTGTTCCAAGTCTCTTGTCGCTCACTCTAGGGGGCAGCAACTGAATTATCTGCTTGTTTACAGTTTTATATAGCATCAAATAGTCGAATATTTTAGCACCACAATCTTGGACAATTATTAAAGAATGGATTTCAATAAATCCTGATCTTAAACCAGTTAAAATCTGATCCTTAATTGCAAAGATATAAACGACTCGATTCGCATAATCAAGTTCGTCTCTAATTTTATTGAAATTGCTTCATCACCCTTCAGACTGTATCATGGAAAAATTTGATTGCTCAATTTTGCCGGATCTGACTCGAAATTTAGACGGAAAATTTGGTGGAATTTTTTTGTGACATTCATGCATACAATCTGCATAATTAAAGACTCTATGCAGTAATAGCGGACGATTTTTTGCCTTCTATAATTGCTTTTTAATCGATGAATTTTGAATGAATTCAATGAACATTTTTTTCAGGAATAAATTGGTTTATAAATCTTGGGAAATGTGGTCAGGCGTTAGGTATTTTTCCCCAGTGCAGTAATTTTAAATTAACATGATGAAAACATCCACTAGTTCTTTATATATTTGTGATATTGTCAGAGATTTCAAAGTGCCCAGTTATTCATTGGCTGTTATATTAAAAGACGCGTGTGGTAATCTAAATATTATTTATGCTGCGCCATATTTTATAACACTATTTTCTCTGCATGCTCTTTATTTATTTTCCACAGTGTTATCACACATTCCTTTACTCTTGGCATGGGGAAAATTTGATGGGCAATCGCTGAGAATATATTGATATTGAAATAGCATCGTTGCAGATTTCTCAGAGTGATTTAACGTTGGTGAATGTTCTTCTAAGAGTAAGGAAGCTGGGTCGATATAGATGTTTGGATACGAACTCTGCTTACGGGTACAGTATCATCCGTTGATTACTTTCTCTTTCTGCCAGTAGCTGGAGCGACGGTCGTTTTAAACGTACGTGTTGTATGAAAACGGTGGAATGAAATTACTTATACACGGAATGAGTTGTCGTCGTACTTCATATTCTCAATGGAAAAACTCTAGTCGCCTGTAAAATCAATATGAGTTTAAATTTGAATTGCGATTTTGTTGGCGTCCTTTTTCTGGGAGGAAACATGTTGTTATTAAAATGAAAGTTTCATGAAAAATGCTTTTCAGCGTTATTTTATGAAATACCTTGCGTTAGTAACATTGTGATAGATGAAGTTTTACAAAAGAAATAAAAAAGAATCAAACGGGGGTCATGTATGAAGTTACTTTATTATTAAATGGTTGATATAGTTATTTCAATAAGAAATATATTCCACTGGCCAATGTTGAACTAAAGTACAGTGTTCTAATTTTGTAAATACATTTTGTTTTATTTTTCAGGAACTTTTAGCACATTTGCTGTACCAAAAGCATTATTCTTCTATGTGGTAAGTTACAAATTACATTCAACACCTCAAAGCTTTAGCCTTGGTAACGGAATAAACTCTAACCGATGTGAAAGGTCGCAGAACAAATCTAATCACAATTTTCACCCGGCAACATCACTAACAAGCTGACGACGATGCGTTGGTGGTTCTCTTTAGAAAACACCACGTTCATTCCCTGTTTCATAATATCTATTTAGCAAAGTGGCATCATATTACAACGTGTGCGAGAGTAAGCGTACAAGCTGATGTGCGTAATTCAATTCCACGCAGACAAGAATCTTACGAAACCTGCACACAAAGTACCTAGCACTTCTCTGCCCGTAAAACACTGGAGCAAAACATCGAAGGGAAATAGTAAAGCCTTGAAATAAATACAAGGGATTTACTTGCGTCGTGTTTGAGTGTTTGTTTACGCAACGTTCTTTACCCTTCTGCAAAAACGGGGCACTTCGATGTAGGATTTCAGAAATTACTGCTACTGCTGCTGCTGCTGCTGTTGATGCTGTTGCTTGACTGTGCACTTTGTTCGTCGACTTGGAAACCAGCCTTTCACAAGTGACATTCAAATGATTAATATTTGAAAATTAAAGCGAGCACTACGGTTGTCTGGTTGGAATGGCTGATTTTGATTAGAAATCAAGAGTCTTACAAATTTGCTCATTGAATAGTTGAATTCGCGGAAGTTTTAAAGATTTTGGTACAATTTCAGTAATTATAAATACACTTCAAATTATTCATTTTCAGTTACATTTTTCTTTAGAAAAAATATCAATAAACAAAATTAATACTGTTTCAATCATAACTGTATATTTGCTTATTGCCAGAAATACTTCATCTCCCATTTGCTTATGCTAAGCATACATATTTTCACCAATATAAATACAATGAAACTTCCGTTTCCTGTGTGCATTTTGTTATTTTCTTTGTTAGCAAACAGCGTGAAGCCATAGAATCTTAACGCTCTACAATATTCCCATCCACAAGAGCAACGTTGCTTGTTTGCTCACAGGACAATGAACTTATAAAAACAAGTTCGATACGCAACAAATTTCCGAGGCGACACCTTTTGTTATATTCCTTTGCGCACGAGACGTGCGGCAGAACAAAATTGCGTGGAGGGTGTGTTGATGGGGCTGTCTATTCGTGACTGGTTGTAACACTTGATATGAATAATTCACGTATAATCTTCATGAAGTGGTCTTAATCTGGTTCTTCTGTCGTACGACACGAGGGTACGAGAAGAAACCGTCGTCATCGTTGGCGACAACAAGAGATGTAAAAGAGGAAGTCGCGGGGAGCGGAGGGGATGATGGTGAAGTAACGTGATGACTGTTGACACCGCGTAGAGTGGCACGCTGTCATCTGCAGATGTTGATTAATTAAGGCGCGACGTAATGAGACTCGTTAAACTAACATTATTACTCTCTTCAATTATTCCGATATTATGCTCCCACTGCACGCGTTACGAAGTAATCTAGAACTAACACCAGTCTGCATGTTACTATAGTATAGTGTAGTTAGTTTAGCAACTTTAGCTGATTAAACATCCCTAGAAAGATACATCCTACCCTATAAACTGTTCATATAAAAACGATATAATGATCCAAAGTAAGTCTCTTCTGCTGCCCACTTGAACCACTTGATGAAACGTATCAGTTTCCTTAAATATAGGTAATTTTCTCCACGACTCGAGACACAATCTTGTACCACGCCATCCATGTAATTTAGCAGCAATTTCATTGCAGGACAAGTTCGCTTCGTGATCTGAATTTGATTAGCCGTAGCGTAATTGTCCTTGACGTCTTTGCAAATGATTGTGCGGAATTTTTTTCCTCCCACGAAGCATATCGCCGGAGCCACGTCGGTCGGTGAATGAGTGGCTCTTAAGGACCATGGGCTGTGTATCGTCGTGCTTCAAATATTAATGAGATTTAATATTTTACAGAGTGTCGCAGGGCGGTGCGTGTTTACGTAAACATGTCGACGTAATTCGACAGATATGATGGATATTATTCGTGCTGGCATCTTCAGTACTCACGTCAGGGGCATGGTGATTTAATGTTTGTGTTAGGTAACTAAGAAAGTACCTGCGTAAGCTTGACGTACAGTAGAGAATGATGGCTGATGCGTGTCTGTAATGTTTATGTTCACTAAAAGCTGCTAAAGAGCCCGCCAGCAGCCTGCCATATGTTGTGCTACCACTGTTGCTGTTGTATTTTAGGAAGTGAATATACCTCTGTGCGTGTGTGTGCGCGCTCGGTGATGGATGTGGCACGAGATTGAATATTCCGCCGCTTGGTTTCGTGGGATTTAATTTTACACTGTTACTGCGAAGTGTTTCAGAAACAGAAGCAGAAGCAGAATATCTGCTGATGGATTTTCTGCAAGCAAAGTGCCACCAGATTACAATCTTACTTACTTTGAGGTATGAATTTCATTCTGGATGGATGGTAAGTAAAGTAGATAATGTTTAGGAAACAAGGAGGAATTGGCGAAAACCTTTTACTTATGAAATTAGAGCATATACACCTTTGTTTTCAAAAGAGAAAGAGAGAGAGATTGGAGACTATTGGTAAGTCTTTGTAGAAGAAATTCTTTCTTTATATTTCATAAGCATTAAATTTTTTCAGTCTTGGTACCAAGTTGCCAATGTTAATACCAGGTTACCCATCTTGGTACTAAGTTACAAATCTTAATAACAATTTACTAATATTGATACCAGCTGATACATACTACTACTAGTATTCATAAGAAGTATTTTTTTAATTCTTAAATCGGCATAGTTTTTTTAATAACCCGGTTGCTGATTAATACCAGGTCACTTGTTTTAAAACCTGGTTAAGGTTTCTAATAACCCAGTAAAACTAAACTAAACTAACACTAATCAAGCTTCACCATGACAAATCGTCGTTACAACTGGTAGAATTCATTTACCAAGCTAGGAGAAACTAACTAAACATGACTTCTCCAAAACCGTAGTGAAATAGCACTGTATACAGTATGTAACAAGATTTATTAAAACACACAAATCATCCTTTCATTTCTACACAACACAAACACTGAATGACTACTTTATTTTGCTCTTAATTTTATTAATGGTAATTAAACATTAAGTTCCTTCCTCTTTGTGTATGAAAGTCGACGAAATTGGTCAAAGTATTGCGAAAACTGTCAGTTCAATAAATCTGTCAGTTGTAACCGCACGCTTGTAGAACAATGAACCCGGTTCTAATTGTGGTTTGAACCATTATAAAATGAATTCTTTTGGAATAATATGCTTTGAAATATTCAATTGATAATAAGTGATATATTCATATTATAAATGTCTACATATTAAATTTATATCGGAAATAAATCACAGCGCAGAAGGCTTGCTGTATAGATGTAAATATTAATTATAAACAAATCGTTTTCCCATTTCGGAGCGGGAATGATGGAATGAATGTTTGTGTGTTTATTTTGGCAAAGTTCTTCACAATATCATGCGGAAACTTCATTAATCATACTGTACATTTCATCAACAATATCCGAATATCCCAGCAACAAAAAACTCTATTCTTTCTCTATAGTTGTTTGCTGGAAATGTGGAAATGGATTTTTAATAGCACGATACACAATGCTTACGAATCTGTACTGTATCAGATGGATAGGATTTCAATTAAATTCAAAGGATATATCCGGAGGAAAAAAGATATTCAATATTGCTTCATTGATTTCCCAGTTGTCACTATGTGTATTTTATAATTTTCAAAATATTATATTGTTGTCAACTCAAGTCAAGATTTAATATATTCTTCCATTTCAAGTGTTAAAAACTTGAATAATTTACAGAGTAATTAATCACTCATTTAGTTGGAATATCTAACAAAACTTGACGGTCCATACTTAAATGAACTTTCAACATTTAACCAAAGAACGGAGCAGAAAAAATAAAACATCAACGCGTCAGTCTCGTTAACAGTTTTAAGCGCAACAACGGACGAACAAAAAAGATGCATCCATCGTAGATTGGAGAATGAAACTTCATATAGCTTATATGGAGTTTCATTAAAACTCCGTTACAGCCTTTGCGACAAAATAGTGGAAAAAGGATCTGTGTAAAAGCTTTCTGCGATTAAACAATTAAGATTAAACGGGAGTTTGAAATCACGTCCTTGCTGTCGCCCCGGCAGCGATTGGACTAGATCTTTTTGCTTGCTCGAGTTTGCATCACTTTAGCATGCGACAAATGGCGTTTGGTGACCGGAACATTGGCCTTTTGGTATAATACTCACATACACAGATATATACATACATTCTTATACATACACATTCATTTATACAAATACAGATACATTCACAGGGACATAGGAAGCGCGCGCTTGGCGAGGCAATGAAGGGTGGGAACGTTTGCCAGAAGAAATTCACTGAAGCCTATTTTAGTGTTTTGGAGCTTAAAGGTTCCCGCTTTGTTGATTCAGGCCTCGGTGGGCTGGACCCGAGTCACTATTGCAGGGCCGTCTCACAAACACACGTGCACAGAGGCAGGCATATTGACTAGTTTGCCCATGCCTAACTATGCTTTGCTAAGCCACTCTCATTTGGTTAGTACCGGTTTTACAACGTCGTAATATTATTGCTCAATATACAAGCTACTTCGCTAACTAGAGAAGTCGTTAAAGGGATATTAACACAACGGGACACAATGTTTAATGCACCGGGTTATTAATGAAAATTGAATTCAAATCACCAAATAACACTCGTTGTAAGATACATAATATCACAATAAAGAGACTATGTTGTGACAAAGTTTCAAAGCTATTCTGCACTTTTCATAACTGAGACCGGTCCTGTAAGAGATTCTTAACATGCGTAAATGCCCTCTAACCAAAAATAACATCGCTGTGTGCAGATATCTTTGCGAACGACCACCGAATTTCACCACAATCTGTATTCTGTCTACTTTTACTTTCCCGGCTCCATCTTCATCGCTATCCCAAGATCATCTGCCCTCAAACTTCATCTCTTCTTCTTCGTCTTCTTCTACCTTCCACTGTCTCGCTTTCCGGTCTTATTTACTGGCGATGTGATACAAACAAATTTCTTCCGAAAATTGACTACACGATTGTCGTGACATGTTGAATTAAGTTTTCTGAAAGCTGATAACTTTTCTACAATCAGACTAAATGTTTGGAAAGGAAATTTATTTTACGAACTGAACGAATACGGCGTTCTAAACATTCTCTGACTCTATTTTCAAAACTCTGTTATTTTATATAATAAACTTTCCGTCTACATTTAAGGGGAAATTGCAAATGCGAGAACGGGTATTTGGTATTCATGTATCTCTAGTATTTTTATTTCATGTTGAATAACTCGGTAGATGGAATTATGTCCCATAATTTATTTATTCTTGCAAAAATAAAACAGATAACTCTGTGAAGAACCATTGTTGAATAAAAAATAAAAGATTATCCAAGAAAATATTATATTTGCTCTAAGTCACCATGTCAATTCTAACACTTCTTGTGATATATTTATCTTTCTACCCAGAATGCTCCTGAAATATATTTGTAATGCATCATTTATTCATCCTGTTTATTTATCTGTATATGTGTGAGTATTTCTGTGAGTAAATACCTTTGTGTCGTGTTTCATAGGAAATGTTTACACATAACTTTCTGATGGCAACGAACATTCGTTTAATTTAAGCATAAATAAAATATCCAGTTTCGTCTAAAATATGCATGAACCTCCTTGGAGAATTCGCCCTGGTAGCTAGAGCCCTATGTGCTGTAGATATATTTGAGTGGTGTATGTATATGTAGGTAACAACTAACGTACATTTGTCATAATATCCCATACGTTTCTCATATTTCGTTTAAATAATGCATCCGCGTTCAGAGTTCCCGAACGAATAGGTTTGATAGTAAATAATACTATACATTTTGTAGTAGAAGCAAATATGAACATGAAACTATTGTATATCTATATATATATACACACACACAAATATAGTTATTTGTGATATGGTTACAGGAAGCAATAAATCTTTCATTTGTATATTTCATACTCGAGAAAAATATTTCTCCATGACTGCACAAATCTAAAATTGTGATTGTAGCATAAAGATTAACTGCAGGATTTCTAAAATTTCTAAAATAAAACTGTAATAAACTATTCTTAATATTCTATAGAATGAGTTTCCAAATCATATAAAAAATATTGTTTTTCCATATCCTCTTCTCCATAGAAACATTTTGATAAAATTTGTCCTCCTACTGAACTTCAATCATAATTGAAGATACGGATTTCATATCATAACCTTCGCTTTTATAATAAACTATTTCATCAAGAAAAGCTTACGGTTGTTTGTTTTTTGTATCATTTGTAATTATTATTTCTGTGCTTAAATTTATAATTTCCAGGAGAATATATTTGCTCACATCAAAGCGAATGTGCTTCGGGCGAAACGCAGTTACAAGTAAAACAGTTCATTCATCAGTTTTGCATATGACATCCGTTGTATATTCTAAGAACTCTGAAATAACTTCACATTGGTTTATAATTTAATATTCGTATGTTTTTCCACAATCACAAGTTACTTTGATTGTGGAAATCAAATGTAATCTAAAAGTAAAACTTGCATTGTATCTCTAAGCAAGGAGAATCGATTTTGGTGCAGTACGAATTAAAAAAAGAGAGTCAATTTCTATTTTCAACCAGAGCAAAAGACGGATTATCGGTGATACTATTTGACTAGGTGTTAAAGACATGTGCAGTCGATTTTCATTGGCCGATTTATTATTCTTCTGGGAGAACATTTGTTAAAAAAAAAACATGACTATCGTTTGCCATAACTTATCTCTCTGGTTGGATTAGTGAAATTTTTCCCCAAACAATAAACAAATAATGGCGCATAGTACATATATACCTACACCTTTGTATGGAACTGTTTTATATTCAGGTGTTCGAATGTATCTGAAAAAAAATCAAACACAATAAAACGAAGTAAATGTGGCTGGTTGTGAATCCCGTGGGACGAATTTCTGGTCGTAGATCTGTCCTCCGTAGCTTTACCTCTTGTAACATTACGAGCGTTTCCTCTCCTAGTTCCTCTTTCTCTCTCTCTCTCTCTCTCTTGCTCGTCTATATATAGGCCACTCTGACCGAAGCTGTGTAAATATTAAAGCGATCTATTATTTAAATCAATTAAACCAACGGAGGTTTACGTCCGTGCTATGTGTTACCAGAGCCATCTGTCGGATAATAATGACAGTGTCGGACACACTTGAATCCTGTGATTGCAGACTAGGGGAAATATATTATTATATTAGATTAGAATGTATCAAAACGAATTATGTTTCTTGATAAGGTTTTTACTTCCATTTGGTGTAATAATTGAAGATATATTCCATGATTTTCTAGAGGTAAAAACAACAATTAAAAATTATAACCACATTTGGTACAACAAGAAAATTTATTACTTAAATAATATACGAAACAAATTTTTCATAGGGAAATTTATTTGCGTGTTGCGGAAAATTTATATTTTCATTTGTGAAACGAACGGTAAAACGGTAATATTGAATCGAGTAATTTATTTGCAGGTAAAAAAAAAGATTTTTGCCTGCAGATTGCTGAATAGATTACATTCTCTGAATACGTTGAATTTGGTACTGTATTTGTATTTGTTTACGCCGTTTTTTTATGCGTAAGGTTCTACAGTATTTGCGTACATTTCATATCGAATAATTGACGGTATTTAAACGTCAAATATACATATATACAAAATATTCAGAATGATATGAAATGAGAAACATACCTTGTATGGTAATACACAGATTTATATTGGGATAATCAAATATACCGTACAAATACATACACTCATACAATCATTGGCCATATATAACTTATGCAGAATATACCTACACACACACACACATACTTCAAAGTCATACGTCAAACAGCGCCATCTTAACACGAGATTATTAAAATACATACATATTTAGTTACATGTACATACAAACACACATACATAGGTAAATATTAATACCTACAGACTTATACAAGATGAGGATATAATATATTCCATATATCCGCACACACATATATACATACAGTAATACTTTGTATAGAATACACTCAGTTATATATGCATTCATACGAAAGTAATACAAGTAACTGAAGTCAGTTACTAATTTTTACGAAACATTCTATTTGTATAGCTTACTTTTTATATATGTTCGCATAATTGCGAATATGCACGCTAGATGGCGTTAGTGGTTACAACTAATAAATGACAATTGGTTTTATAACCATTCATAAAACAACTGGCACTGCAGTGTGTGTGTGTGTGCGCGCGATTCATTTGTTCTCTGCAGAGCACAAGTTCTGAATTATGCAGATTGCACTCTGGTAACAAGATTTGTTTACAGAACAAAAACGAAACGCTTAAATTTATCTCGTTACTATTGTTGTAATTTGGTAGCTAGTTAACGTTGATTAATGTTATCAGCAGACGCTAGACTGCGCTGCTGCTAGTTTCAAAATGGAATTTTTGCTGAACCGCCAGCAGGGAAATGAGATTTATTAAGGTATATGTTTTAATATTTGTATAGTTGTGCAATAGATATGTATTTAAACATCAGTGCTATAATATTAATGATCTAATACCGCTATCAGTAATTCACAAAGTTACGGTTCATCATTTGATATGAAATATGCACGATAATAAAACACTAATGGCAATTTGGTCATGGGTTGTGAAATGTTTAATATTTCTCTTTTTTAGTGTTCACAACGATCAAATATGATATTCTGGTTAAATAAACATATATTTACTGTCAAACGATGTAAAAAATAATAATTTTTCCTAAACTAGCGCACTTTATATATATTTATCGGTTTCAAATCCATAAAAAAGTAAAATAAACATGACGGAATGGAACAATAAAAGTTGCTATTAATTTTGATAAATTTCGATGAAAATGTAGTTTTAAAAATGATTGGTTACTCATCGTCCGGATTCAGTATAATGTATAAAAATTTTGCAAACTTTTTGCTTTCCATTTCATTAAATCTTCAATTTATGAGATTAAAGTTAGGTTCGTCCGATGAATCCTTGGGATTCTCGGTTGCCATATAATGGTAACGAGAAACAGCCTTTGTACGTTGTTGTGCTGGAGAAGAAGAAGAAGACTATATCGACATAGTGGACGAGAGCAGAGAGGTAAGGGAGGAGGGGTTAGAAGAATATATTCCCCGGGAGAGAATATCACTGCCAGCGTGATGGAGGGGAAAGGTTTTGTAGAAATCCTCCACGTTTTTACGAGGACCAACAATCGGAAGTAAAGTTTCAAAATCTGACAAGAAAAAAGTATATTTATAGAGGCAATAACTGTTTATTTGATATTTGTCCTGAGTATTAGATGCGCATCGGTTTGTGTATGGATCGACTGGTAAGCAATTCCTTGCTGATGTTCTGCTTTCGGAAATTATTAATAAATAACCCAGGTTTATTTTTACTCCATCAATTCTCCATCGTGCCCGGGTAGAAAAGAATATATTTGGAACAAGTAGACGATGAGGATAGACTACAGTATATGAGAATATGATACATCATTTTAGAAATGGACAATGTGCAGGAAAATATGAATAAAATTAAAAACTTCTACATCATTTTATAAATGAGAAGCGTACATACATATATCCAAGATAGTCCTGCTAAATAAACTACCGCAGATGATTTCTCCAATGACCTGACTCTATTCATTTACAAGTTTTCCATTTCATTAGCACCAGTTTAACTAATCATCACGGACGACTAAAACAAAAGACAACGACGGCGACAGCCGCCGCATAGACTTCTTTGAATTCATAATTTATTTAGTCTCCCTGAAGGAATAACTTTTACTAACAAATTTCCACGTTGAAAATCATATTTTCTCCATGAACTGCATGATTATTTGACAAGACAGATGTGGACAAACAAAATTATTTATTTACGAGATGTTTCGTGAAGTTTGTCGAGAAAAATTCGTTGCTGTTTATATTATGCGTCCCACGAAATTACTTTACCAGAAATGCATGCCTTGACTCAGGCTCATTTCAGCTTTGTTTTAGATTTGCGAAGAGCAAAGAGGAAAGGAAGAAAAAATTACTTTTCTCATACGAGTACGTGCGTTGATTGCAAAATCTTGGAATAAATTGGTTTTTAAGATGGCTTTCTTTAATTCCGTCCTTTTTGTAGCCAATGATTTACTTTTAATTAATAAACATGTGTTTGGTATTGCATATAAAATTATAAAATACATATAATATTTCTTCTGAAATTGATAGAATCTTTTTTTCTAATAAAACTTAAGAGAAACCAAAGTAAAAACTAAATTAAAATATCCGTTCCATCAGATGTTCTAGAAATACGTTTTACTTATATACATATTTTATACAAGAAAATGTAATTTATTCTTGCAATATCTTCATACAGCTATACGAGTACCTCCTCAGTCTGCGTGTATGTGTGTTAAGTATTTCCTAGTTGCTAATTACAATTATTTTACTCATATTGTATGCATTTCTCGGATGCCATGGAAATTGCAATTTGCATATCTTCTAACAATGTATGCAAATGCACAGAGGCCTCTGTGTAGCGTTGATGGTTTTTGTTTTGAATTCTAATTTAAGTGGTTTTCTTTCATAATTCATCGTGCTGAATGTAACGTAATTACGTATTAATTAATATGCTTCAATGAAAAACGAAGCATGGGTCTTCATCTAAGGCAAGTTAAAAATATATCCAAGCAAATACAATTTTTATGTCTTTTTGTTGAATTATTTGTGTTGAATAATTAAACCATATCTTTTTTGATAATTTGCAGCCTTGTACATTTATAACTAAAAAAAGGAATATCTGTATAACTTCATTACAAACTTAGTGTTCTTTATCTGGAAGGCCTAGTTCAACATTTATGCTTTGTTAGAAAGTTTCATTTACTCTAGATGTAAATTAAAAATTCACTTGATATCAGCAAGTGTTAACATGTATGTCAAATACTGGCACTTACTATCTTTATAAATATACATATACTAGATGTGTACACCTGTCTCTCACACATATACAACTATATATGTGTGTGTCTCTATCAAGTACATTCAACGTGACAAATCGATTTCACACAACACTGCATACCTGACGAACTGAGTGCCCTTCCTCTACACTCACTTTGATATTTCATTTTTGCGTTTGCTCTCGATTTAGCAAAAAAACCCACCTCTCTCTCCATCCGGAAATGACGGTTTACTTTTATATCGCGAATGTTTATCGGTTTTCAATTTAAGTAACGAACTTTTCACATTAGCTTCCCTGCTCCTCCCCTTCTCCCCTCCGCATATAACTGATTATTCAGATAAATCAATCAAAACCTATGTGACACTTTTGTCAATTTATTATGCTGTCATTTTTTTCAGTAGAAAGAGAAATATTTCGTTTTTATGTTCCGGAGGGAAAAAATTAATTTAGCTAAAAATAAACTGACTGTATTATTTGGCGTTGTTTAAAAGTTAATTACGTGTTTATAAGATGAATTGATAATTTAACCATGAAAGCTTGTCCATTTTCTTCTTGGAAGAATGTCTTTCTTGCGGAGTGAACTCTTCAGATACGTATCAATCAATTAAGCAGTGATATTCGAAGTCTATATTCGTTTGGACATACTATATATATTTATTAACTGGGAAGGAATACACTCAGATTTCACAGTAACTTTTCTGTAACTTGATGCTTTTAAAAGTTAATACTTGAAGATAATTTTTAACGACGTGAGTCTGGTCGTTAAAGTTTTGCTGCCTTTAAAAATAAGAAAAGCAACACATCTACGAGTTTATACGAGAGTTTACAATGCTTCTCTTACAATAAGAAACTTTATTGTATATGCATAATCGAAGTGGAATATTCTTTATATTGAAATAAAACCTCCCATATTTTATATTATTTTACTATTATTCTTTTAGTTTTTAGTTTGTTTCACAAAATACTATAAAATAAAGACAACATACAAAAGAGTATACGAATGTAGAAAACATATATTTGGCAAAACAAACTTAAAAATAAGCTTTTAGAATAATAATTTAAATTAAATTTATATTTCAGGTTTTCTTTTCTTAGGTCTTTGAATTGAGAATTAAAAAAGTCAAAATTTGATACAGACAGCAGCATTTGAAACATACTAGTATCCTTTAGTAATATTCACATTAATCTCTAGTACTGCTTATATATTTTTTATATGAATATGGAACAATATTTTAATATATTGCTTGAATATAAAACAACGATTTTGTAATAAAGAATATTTATATATTTTTTAGTAATATTAACATAAATCGCTAGTATAGTTTACATATTTTTTATATGAATATGGAACAATATTTTAATATATTGCTTTAGCATAAAACAATGATTTTGTAATAAAGAATATTTATAAAGAATCTTGTGTTATTGAATAATATTTTCATATGTATAAGAAACAGATATTACAAAATACATTTATAAGATATTAATATAAATATTTACACACTGTAGATTAATATTCAGTTATAAATTAGATGCAAAAATTCCGTAAGCGAAGTTGTAATAATACCAATATTTGTGAATAAAGTAATTTATTCGTTATCAAAGAGAATAGTAATTATCTTTGTGAAATTATTACTATTCCGTTAATTGAAACTAGCAATTATATTGTAAGAAGAAAGATAATTTCTGGTTTCGTAGAAATACTAAAATACATGAATTTATTATTTTTACTTTTAATTAATATAACTTTAATAGCAAATAGTTTTTAGCGTAAAAATTTATTTTTCTTCCCAAATAATAAATATCTCTATTCTATGAGCATAAAAATTGAAAGCATTTACAGATCAAAATCGTGATTTAAAACTCGTAAGTTTCAGGAAAAAACAGCGATAACTAATGTTGAAGAAAGTCGTTCCCAAAAATAAGCTGAATAATTAATTTTGTGAACATTTTTCGGAAGATCGTTATCGAGAAAACATGTACAAAGTTTCCGGGAAACGTGTAAAAATTTCCGTCGGAAAATTTAATGAGGATGTAGTATTTAAGGAAAACATTTCGGTGTTAAGCTGTTAATTAATTGAAATTGACGATAAAATACAAAATAACACAAAGACATTTTAATAAATAATTGGTAAGTATTATACAATAAAGTAATACAAAATAAATTTTGGTGAAAAGATTTTCCTATATGAAATATATGTACTTCGTATGATTGAATTGAAATTTCGTTCGTGGCGCATTGACGTGTACGTACTGTTCATCGAATATTGCACTGCGCATAAAATAGTAGCCGGAGAGACGGTTAAGTGTTTCACACTCGGCAATGTGTTCCATAAGTTCAATGTGAAATGGAATGAAAAATTTAAGATTCTCTGGCGATAAAAGTTTTTATTGTCTCAGGTTTCGCTCTTGGACTTTTGTGGTTACGATTATAAAACTTCTGATCTGCATATTTATATATGTAAAATGAACTCCCAATATAAACTGCCTGGGCAAGATAGATCTCTCTGTCATAAAACAATACCTGCAGCAGAAGTAGTATCCAATTTCATTTTTATCACATCATTAACACACAGAGCAGATGGATTGGAATAATACTCCCGGTACAGATCCAAAGGAAGAACTCAATCAAACATGAAAACAGAAAAAGCCTCCACGCAGAACTAGAAAATCGGCAAATGTGTATCAAAATTTACATATGTAGAATTCAGGTCAACTAGTTATATTTGCACTATATATTTTTACCTCCCCGCAGAGCTGTGTATGTGTGTGTGATTGTACATTAGCAATGGAAATGTTATCGGTAGAGAATTTCCTTGGATTGTGCCATTATACCCAATGGCGAGGGGAGGAAGGTACTGGTTTGTCTGATGCTTGGGGACCAATCTTAGCTGTTCAGTATGCACATCTGATACCTCATAAAGTACTGTACGTGCTCAGTACTATTTGGCACTAGACCAGAGAGGCGGACGGAGGAGGTGACTATCAGCCCGTTACCTAGAGCTACCATTGAGATATGCTTATTGTATTGACAAACTTACCTCCCTAAGGAGGCCCCATTCAATGTTGCATCGTCCGACGACCGTAACGGTTTGGCGTGGTCATAACATGGATAGTGTTGTCATATGTTTGACTATTGCTAAGATGTCAGAGCCTTAAAGCATTTCACAAACTATTATCAAACAGTAACTTTGATTCTATTCATTTCATTAAAAGAACTACGTTTATTTAAACAAACTTTACTCGTTTGTTTAATAAATTAAAAAACTGAATAAAACACTCTTTAAGCTTCTTACTGAACATAAATAGTATGTGTTCTTGATTCAACTTCTGTGGCTGTACATCAGGTTTTTATGCTGTCGTGGCAACAACGCGTAAAACCGCACAAAACCGCAATACATAGTTGCATATAATTGCATGCTATTCCAACTCGGTTAGAAACAAATAGAAGAAAATACCCAGAAGCCACGCAATTGTAACATTTCATTGTTTCCGTTAATTATTTCTGCAAAAATACAACGAAATAAAAGAACGTCATAAGCAAGATGAAGAAGAACAGTTATTTACCGAGTGAGAGTACTATATTACCGTCCAGTGTAATGGATACCGACTTACAAAGGAAATTTAATGCATTTGGAATTAGAATTCAGTCACGAGAAGTGTTAGTTAATATTCAGTTTGATATTCGCTGTTGTCTTCTTCTTGTTTTCATAATTTCTCTGTTAATTTTCAGAGAATGTTAATCAAGGAGGTTAGATTACTGATAGTCCTATAGTCAAGGGGTATTTGTTTGTATAAAGATTTACTTATTAAGAAAGATATGAAATATTAAAACACTTAACTTCAGTAGATTCAGATTTGTACAGTTTTTAAAGGGTTAGTAAAAAATCTTTTGCTAAACTTTAAAATGTGCAAGAGGTTTGAATTTGCCTTCTCTTTCTATCAAAATATTCCGATACTTTTCATATATCTTCATCTATTATATTTTATGTTGTTCACTTCAAATGTATTTGGATTATAATTTTCCATACTTGTTCTGCTTATTCCGCCAAGTAGCTTCTTACGAGATATCCTCTTTGCTCGTGAAACACTACGAGTAGATAACGTTGTTAATCTTCTCAGGACCTGGCGCGTGTGTGGTTGTGTGTGTTATGTTCTTGCCATTAGCGCAAGGGTGGGAGAATACCTGATTTATTTATAGTCTCTGATAATGAATGTTCCAGCAGCGCATCAGTGTTTGACGCATGTGTTCACCTGTTGTTCTTACCGGAGCAAGCATGTATTATTAAATAAAACCGCCCCCAGAAGAACATGGTACCACCACCGTCGTACCACCACCGCCCTCTCTCAGTCGCGGCAAGCCTTGATTTATCGAGACCACCGCTTCTTTGGCAAAAAAGAAAATGCTATCTTTTTTTCTTCTCCTGCCAGTTGTGCTGTGTCGTTCTGTTTTTGTAAAAGAAACATAGCTTGTTGTCGGCAAAATACTGGCGACGCCAGTAGAAAGCGACTCTGGCCACGAATCGATCTTGTTGTAATGATATTCGTTGAAAAAATCAACATATACATATGTGGACATACGAAGAAAATATTGCCGAGGCATACATATTTCCATGGATGAATTTAATTAATGTATTCTGAACGAATGAATTTTCTCAATCTGGTCTTAGGAAAATAAAATAGATATTTGAATTTCTGATGAATTTATGAAGAATATTTTATGCTTGTTTAAATCATCCATAAATAATTCTCTTAAATCCAACAGAAATCGAAGGGAAATAAAAATTTCCAATTGTATTTGTTCCGTTGTAAAACAATACACTCTCTCATATCGAAGAGTTGGGAGAGGTTGGTCGTATATTTTTTATTTTGCCAATTGTCAACTGTCAGTGATAAGAGCAGCCATGTTAACTCATGGCTTGCTATTAAACGCGAAGCTATAAATCGTACACCAATCGTAATTTTGTCGATAAATTACCTGGAGTTTCACATTTCTAAATTCCCAATAAAATAAAGTGGAAACGAATTCAACGGAGCGTTATCATCACACTGTTGGCTTTAAAACCAAAACGTCGAATCTTGTTTCGGAACAGTATTGTTCAATAAACTTAAATTATTAGCATACACAATCAGCGACTGGTTGTATTACAATTTGAAATTGATTGTAAACTTTGTGTTTATTGACGAGCATGTCCTTGTAAACAAATAGTAAATTACCAGATGTAACCATGAAGATTAAACTATTGTTAACATGAATTATTTCGAAGTGAAATAATGACATATTTTTTTGCGTACCACATTGATCATTTTAATTGCAGCTTAAATGTGTTTTTGATGTGAACAGGCATTAAAAATGTTTTTATAAATGTATTGATTATTAATTGTCACTGCAAGGTCCAGTCAGCAACCATTATTTTAGAAATCGCGAGTTTCTCTTAGGTGGTGTTGTTTCATGCAATTTAATATAGTATTAATATTATAAATTACTGATAGTAATTTAGAGTAAAAAGAACTTATCGCTCTTTTTTCTAATATCATTAGCTAGTTACTACACCGGGGCCTTATATTCATGCGTCTGTGACAGATTCCATTACGGTGTACTTAGAACCAGGCTTGAGCGTCCAGGGTCTAATTCGCAATTACACACTTCAGTTATTTCACGCGATGGCAGAGGAGTGCCGGCAGTGGACAAAAAGTTCCAAAAAGTTTCGGAAATCATTAAAAAACTTTTTAGTAAAAGTGTAACAACATATATTACGCTTCTACTTTGATAAATATCGAAGATCCATACGGGAAGGATTTTAGAAAATTTCCAGGAAAAAAGTTTATCTGAAATTAATCAATAAATGTATTCATTAAAATAATGAAATCCACTGGAAATAATTACAAACAAAGCAGGCTATCAATTTTCTTAACGAGAAATAAAAAGAAAATGGGTGGAAAAGTAAATTAATCAGATGAACGTTAGAAAACGGAAATAATGAATCTTTTACTGTTTCAATCATACGGAAGGCAGAAACTGGCTTAAGAATAGGAGTGAGTGCGCACAGTATCTAAAGATTTTATATTCATCAAAAACTTTCGAGTAACTAAATCCCGTAGGAACTAGCGTATTAATTAAAAACGGAAGTATTTGTTCGGTTAAGTTGGTCATGCGTCTCCGGAACCGGAACTAAAATGATGGAAGACAGAGAGAGAGAGAGAGAGAGAGCAAAAGGAGAATCGGAGGAGAATGAAAGAGATGCAGAGAAGATTGAAACTTATTTCAGTAGTGAGCTTTCATCAAACGGTGTGCTTAAAACGGATAGTGCTGGATTTCAAGTAGAGTAGAGGGTTATAGATTAAGTGGCTGAGTACGAAGTGCCGGGGAAAAGTTAAATCTCACGGGAATCTACTTATTTTCATGGCACACACAGTTGTCGACAGATCCACGCTTCTCTGCTGCGTTCGTCGACAAACATCCCTTTTCAACAGTGTACGGATTGCTGTATCTAAATAAGTTATAAACCACAAAGACCGGTATTAACATGTTCACACTTGGAGCACCACAGTGGTAAATACTATGGACTCAACACACACACATGCACACACCACTTTGCAAGCTACAACTTGTTAATGAACGACAAAGGTTAGTTGGTGAAACAAGCTTCCGATTTTAGACCATGGAAAAATATACCTTCCAACATTGGGGCCATGTACAGTAGATTGATATTGTGATGGTAATTTCATCGTGAAAATTGACAAATCAAGAGGATCACAGAGAAACACATCATAATCAAGCTGGGAAAATACATGCGATTAAAACTGTGTATTTCAAATGGTATTACATTTGTTTGCTTCCATGTCGGCGTGTCCAATTTTCATTCAGTTGTACAACATTAAAGTAATTTTTTCCTTCATTATCTACAGTTTACTAATGGAATTTTACAAACAGCCAGTTCGCTGTTGGATGTATGTATGTTGGCGGGTGAAATTATAAATGGTGCACTGTAATTCTTTCAGATCGTTCTGGTCGGACGCTGTTTTGGCGCAGGGTAAATTATTAGCGCTACAGATGAAATTTACAACGTGCAATTCTGTGTGTATTTCATAATGGTTTACAACCAAATGAAATTCGAAACGCTCTTCGTGACAAAATGATGATGAAACGTATGTATCAATTAATTCGAAGCATGGATGCTTTAGAAGAATGATATTATTAAGAGAATTAGTTTGGCAAATGGACATTACAGGAACTATCCACCAGGCAGGAAGCAATATTTCATTCAACACCGCTGCTGTTGTTCGCTGGTAGAAAACTTATAAAAAATTCATTAGGTGTAATGTAATTTATGAAAATTTAAACACATAAATTACCTTGGTTTTTTTAGAATGAACAGATAATGAATAATATATATTGTAGAACATTTGAATATTATCCGTGGTGTATGGACCAAGGATGCAGGGTTGGATGTTATATGTGAGATTTTATAATTTTTGATAACAGCGAATTAAATGGTTTTGCTTTTTTAGTAGATGCAAGAGTTGGAATAGTCTGCATGTGTAATTACATGATTCTGCTATATGAATTCATTTAGAAATGGTTTTATATCTTTGACATATTAGAGTGGTACATTCAGCATTACAAATAGTATAATTTTAAGTTAAATAAACAGTAATTTGGTTTATATTTGCTTAGCTATTTGTCCATATTTCTGTACATCTAAATTTTCATCCATCTATTTAGGAAGGCCATTTCTGAAAACAAGTATGTTTTTATGATATTTAACTAAAATATATCATATATTGACGAAAACGTTTCCAAAACAATTTCTACCCAATTCCCTTCACTGAATGACAATATAAAAATACAAGAATATTTCGGAAAATACACAAAGATATTAATGTTTTCGTTATGTAAATAAATATATATATTCTTCGACTTTTCCATATAAATTTCGGCCATTTCAAATAAAAATATCTCTCCCCCACGGTTTATTTTAATGTGAATCGCTACCATCAAGGCAATAAAAATAAAACGAGTTTCAAAAAAAGTCTCGGAGACACAAGAACAAAAAATACATTTTAGCAAAATTGATTTCTATTGTAGAAGTAACAAGATTGCAAGGCAGCAGTCGGTATATTGAATAGAATGGAATAGTATTGCAGCAGTAGTATAGAGATGAAAGTAACTATGACTAGAAGAGAGAGGATGAGAGAACAGGAGGAACGAGGAGGAAGGGGGATAGCTGTACTAAAATGAGATTGGTTTTATCAGATTTCGTCCATATCCGGTGTATATGGAACAAGAGATATCAGGTGAGCTGTTTCTAAACATTTTCTCCTCGAATGACCGTTCCATTCTAGTTGCTCAAACAAAACTCGAACAAGTTTCAACTTGTAAGATCTCCCTTGTACTGTTTTATTGTCAATATGTTTAACTAGTAAAACATATCCAGACTTAGAGAAATATTGTCATTATTGTGCGTTTTATAAAATGTCAGTAGCTATTGGTAAAGAGTTTAATATGCCACGAAGATGACAGTAAATGTAAATATACAGTTATATGCATCATTATAATTATTTACAGTCAAATAATAATCAATAATCTTATAAAGTGTTTGTTAAACGGGACAACTGCATTTAAGATAAATATATTTTATAAATAACAACGTTTGACAACATATACAATTTCTTTCCAAGAGGAAATCAGTAAAAAACGCATTTTCGTACAATTTTGTTTTTTAAACATTTTTTAAAAACAACCAAGAGAACTGAGTTTCCTTTCGACAGCATTTTGAAAAAGCTTTCTCTCTCAAGAAAAATAGTCATGTTTTTATTAAATATTCCAATAGAATTCTACATCCACAACTCATATTATTACAATTCATAAATTTCACCTTAACCGGTTCAGAGAATACACACAATGAATACATATTGAATGACATTGAGAAATACGTAATATACATATACGCCTTTCGGCACATATATATCTTATTGCTTCACAGCGATGAATTGCATTTCATGCGGCACAATTGCATGAACGGAGAAATGTCGCACTAGCTTCCCATCGCCAGGAAGATAAAAATAAAACTTACAGGGAAATATGATCATGGCTACGCAACGGCCATGATTCAATTTGAATTCGTTTTAATATTCCACAGCAGGTAAAAGCCAGCGTGGAACGCAAGGAGTGGTAGGGTGACAGATATATTTAAATAGCCAGTTTAATTTCATAGAATTCTTTGACCCACAAAGTCGGATAGCATTTTAATTTAAAAGTTATGAAAACCTTCCATCAGTGAATTCTGAAGTGGGTATTTGTGAGAATTCGTCGAGTTTTATTGTACATACATCGGGTGCACGAGTAAACCTGATCACCCTTGTCAACGACCGTGACGTTTTTACATCAACGCCATCTATAATATGATACTTGTAAAGCTGGTGAATATTGTGTTGTAAATTATATCAATGGAGCTGTACGCCTTGAAGGGTGGCTAAATTTGTAAGAAAATTAACAATAATGAATGGCGTAGGTGATGCTCATTTTGCAGCTATGTTTCTTTGAGTTATTTCAACACAGCACAATGTGGAAACGATAGTTAGATACTTAGGAAACACAGTACAGTGGAATTCACCTATATTGAACTCGCTTGTAATGGACACTCTGTTATAATCTACCCTTTTTTAAAGTTCCAGATCAAACCCGTGTAAAAACTTCGGTTAAAATGAACTCAGTTATAATAAACTTTCGCCTATAATTTTGTCCATTATAAGCGGAGCGATTAGGGACTTCCTCGACAATTATGACACTATTTCAATACTAAACAAAGTCAAACTTATTCTACATAAAGATTATATAGCCAAACCGTGGATCTAAACAAAATTAACCGATTTTTTCAAAATATGTAATGTAAAATACATACCTACATTCATACATATGTATGTATTACAATAAGTTTTTCACATTTATTTTCGTGTTTATGTATACCTATATACGAGTACATAGTTTCATGTTGTGCTAGTTATCCTTTTTAAATAAAAACATGTCAATGAAATAACAGGAATATAAATTTATTTAATTAGTAATTATTCTGATGAGATGAACCTCGACTATAATGGACGATTTTACTTGGTCTCCTGAAGTCCATTATAAGCTGTTGTACTGTATTATTAATTACTCATATTCGATGGGATATTGCCCGCAATTCTTTTGGTCAATCTTCGTGTTTTAATATAAATCTGATTAGAATGCGATCTAAATATTTTTGTTGGTATATTGCTTTAGAATTTTCTAGTTACATAGAGTATGTATGCAAATATTCCGGTTCAGGACATACCCCTGAGAGAACGCCGAGTGTACGGAGAATTTAATTTCATTCTTGTTGCGGAATTCTGTAACTTTCATCTGGGGGGTTTTATTTCGAGTACGATATGAGAATATGGACGCGTGGTTATATAAAAGTACATAATATTCTTGATACTGGCCGCTTGTAAGTTTTAATTTTAAAATTAATTAAGATTCTTGCAACGCGGCGGCGGCAGATGATGTTTCGTAATTAAAATTGAATGATGAAGCTACACCATGACTAATGTCGTTCTTGGAGAAATGATTTCTGCATTGACATAATCATTGCTCCGTTTCGTACGGATGTAGTTTAATGGTAATTATAAAAGTTAATTTAATCAACTTGGTTTATAATTAAAAAGGATATCTCCCATACAGTTATCGACTTTGAGATGTATATTCTTGCAGTCTTGTACAAGAAAAGGTCACATTACTTTCAAATATACTTACCACTTATTTTGAAAGAAATCATGTACCAAATTTTAAATAAGAACACTGAATATTTCTTACTAATATCATAGCATCAATATCTAGATCTTTCAAAACCTTGCTATTCGTAAGTACAAAATCCTTAGCAACGAAACACCCAGGTACAATAATTTGGTGAGCTTACCAAAATCGATGTTTAATTCTGAAATTACAAATTTCCCAGCACGGGAGATTGCAAGTACACTCGCACAGAATGTGATTACAAATAGAAAACCTTACAGTTCGAGACCGGTATTGGATGTAGCTAAACAAGCGATCGAACGCTAGAAGTGGTGATTTCGTGAACCTCCAGTTTACAAGATCCAATGTGCAGGTTTTCTTAAGGTTTTGACCACGCGTACATTTTAATATCAATGAATATTCGTGAACACTTCTTCTTCGTAGAATGTTCATTTCACATTTTAATAAATTTTTAACTTGATGTCATGGTAAATTCGTAGTTTCCAAAGCGAAAACCACATTCCGTCTTTGCATATTCTCCAAAAGGTTTTTTTTCCTTGAAGCTTTTTAATATCCTACAGCATTTTTAACAGAGAATAGATTAATTTACTGTGCGTTGACCTGTAACAATGACTCATTTGGACGAGAGAACAATACACATTAATTTCCATTTTTGTTTATATTTTGCAGTTGAATATATTTTGTTTGTACACAGTTGTGTGGATATAGTAAATGAATATGTTCATTAAAATTGCTTAATGGTAAAACTCAGAGCATTTATTTAAAATAATAATATTGGTTCAATGTTGAATCAACATTGTACAAAAAGGTTTGTTATGTTCAACCCACATGAGTATCAGTAATTTACATTAAAGATTGTAAAGAAATAGATGACAATTTGAACAACTTTTTGGAGAAACTGACAAACCTATGGGTCTTGTTGAGAATCCATCATATTACCAAATAAACGCCATAGTTCCAACTTCTGGCCAAAACAAAATTAATTACTATCCAAGTAGTCAAATGCCAAGCCTCGTCGTAAAGCGAAGCAGCGGAGGATGCAATGCAGGAACAAGACGAAGTGGAATAGTAAAAGTGAGATTAGCGTGGAATCCGGTACTGTCGTGGTCCTGGGGCCCAGTCATTCCGGAGCCATGCTATTCCGACTGTCATTTATTTCGTGAACCTCTCATTTCAGCTTGTCATCCGTTTTAGCTCGAAGCTACACAGCGAGAGACAGAGGCAGAGCTCACAGTATGATCTGCTGTAGGAGGGAATTAACAGACAGAAGTATTTATAAAACGGCCACGAGGCCACTACATATTACCTTTGTCTCTCTCTCTCTCTCTGTATGACATAAGTCCGACCCTGATTATTGTCCGTTGTGTACTGAAAAGCTATAACTCTTTTACTAACGCAGAAAGGGCGGGCTTGATCGATAAATGTACGGCAAATAGACATCGGGAATATAGTACCGTTTCGGGTGCGTAATAGAGTTTTATAATCGGAACACACTTTTACCCAATACCACTACAACAGCACACATGTACACACATGCTAGAAGATACTTAACTTCACTTGATCTTCTTCTACTCTTCGTAGAACGAAATGGTGTCGGAAATGGTTACGACCAACCATCGAAGGTAACTAGATTGACAAACGAATTTTGTTTGATGTTTGGTGATGGAATAAAAATCCAAGGTTAAAGTCAAATCACTATTGACCTTAGATTCATTATCAGCACTTTAGATAAGAATTACACCAATGGAGATATTGTGAAATTTTAGAAGGTTTCAAATGTCTATCCCTTTCAGAAGGCTCTTGAACACCACAACTGACAGAAGTGGTGGTAACATTAAAATCTATTTCACATGTGAAATAACTTAATGCTTGTAGAGATATTCCAGGAAAATGTTGTTTTCTTGTTCATTTGCTCTCGTACGAGACAGTACTTACGCGGAAAGCTGGTTTGAAAAATGTTGAACAATGGAAATTTACGGTTGCATCTGAGTGTAAAGTTCGGAAAATAGGATGAAAGTTAATTTCTTTATGAACGATACAACTTTGTGTAAATGGGAAAAGTTGTTTTGTTCGCTGCACGACCAACGGAATTATGTGACACTTATGAAAACGGAATATACCGTATTAAATACAAGCATAAAAGATTGGATTTCTTCTTCTTGTAAGTACTAAGGAGGGGGGGGTAATTTACAGGAAGATGTTAAATAAAATACACTTTACCCAGTACCACTTTAATGTCTCTATGATTTCTTTAAATACGTTTTCCTCAATTTTACTTTCGCTTAAAAGAAAACTTTATTTTTCTATTGTACGTTTGTTAAGAATAGAAACGATAAAAATACACCACATTGGTTTAACTGAATGAGTTTCGTTGAAAGCAAAATATATAAAGTGATTTTCAGTTCTGTTGCTTGTTTTTATTATGCTGTACTTTTGTACAGTCAAGAAAGTAACCGTGACTGTCGAAAAGAAATATGAATATTGACAGTAAAGTAACAAGACTGGGGCAATTATCACATAAGCACCTGGAATCTCGAATGGCGACAGAGGTAGTTTCTTTTAACTTTACGACGATTGTGGTTTTGCTCAGTATATGATGTGGGTCGTTTGAACTTAATCAGCTAGCGGAACCGGTAAAGTTGAAAACCAGTAGAAACTGGTGAAGATGGAAGATTCATGGTGTAGTTTAATGATAATGTTTAAGTCGTAAGAACCGACCATCATCATGTTATGAACAGTACCCTGGCAATGGGACGGTTGGATGGTAGGAGGGAGGGGGGGGGTAGACAGACACAATGAAGGTACAAGGGATTAAGTGTTTGTAGAGAAACGGCTAGATATATGACGTAGTCAACGTCACCGCATGCTACCGTTTTTGTGGTTTCGCCAGTGCTGCTCTTCATGTACGTACTGTACGTACGTATCTATGTTAAAACATACACGTAGTAGGAGTAGTTGTTAGTATTCCAACTAGAGGACTCTATCTGTTTAACCTACTTACATACCTACACTTGCTGGTTAGAACCAGTTAGTTGTTCTCCACTCCAACACTTTTTAACGGACTGAATTCGTGCTGAGATTCCTGTTGGGTTTTGTAAGAATAATAGCTTATTTTATTTTTAGAATATTGTCATGTTTTGAACGCAGACTATTATCCCCTAATAGTGAACACTGTGCATAATTGTTATCAAAAATTTTCAATTTAAATTTTTGCACGCCCCTCCCCCTCACGTCCTGAAAAGTAGATTGTTTCTGCGCATTTTTCGATGCTGAATCGGGCGATTTCACTAGATTGCTATGCATAATTTATTGGCGCGTTAAATCGCTTTCATAATAGTGCAATTTTCTTTTCGATATTACATTATATATAGACGTGGTTATTATCACAAATTGACCTATTTCCTTGCTTCTCCCTTGCACACACACACACACACGTGCTCGCGCTCTCAGTTTTCTGTTGACGTTGGCGAAGTAAATTGAATGTGCCGTGTACCGTTCATTATTGTTTGAACGAGACCTTTAACTTGGTACATTTTGTTAAACTTTCATAGTTCACTTTGTGGTTGCATTGTGTGCACTAATGCATATTGCCAACACGTAGTAACCATTTCATATCCATTGGAATAATGGAACATAACTATTAGAATATACAAACCTGTTGGCTTTTGTAAAACTCACAAGTAAACTAGATAATGGTATACAAAGACTGTTTGTTTGCTTCACCAGTAAGAACAAATGAAGGTTACTGTACGTTTTGTAATTGATAGTTGAAGCAGAAAAGCAAAAAGAATTAACGGTGCTTTTTACTTGAGATTTGGCAGCTTGGGGTAATTAGAAGCTTGCAGTTTATAACCCAATGGGATACAAAACACTTGTGTTGGAAAAAAACTACCACCACCACCACTACCGCTGGAGAAGGTTACAAATGACGGATTAATTTGCTGTGTAACAACTAACGTTTAATATCCTTCCAACAATGTTTAATTTTTTTTCTGTAAAGTTATTTGAATATTTATAAAGTTTCGAACGACTTCAAATGTCATGCACTAGCAAATTACGATTTTGAAGAGAGTTTTTTTTCAAATTTCTCTTCTATTTTATGAAAAGTTTATTCTGAGCTTCAATATAAGTAATTCCATCTAACTATACAAGTATACTTTTTTATTTGCATCGAAGATATTTCATCATCAGAGTATGCGACAGATTCTGGAATTAATTAGTGCACTGAAGACGTTACCGTGCAGTAAAGATGCCTGACGTAACGTAACGTAGCATAGTGTTTTGTTTTGGTATACAGTGCTCGTAAGAGCAGCGGTTACTTTAATGAGAAAATTGAATTACAAATTGGCCCGGAGACTAATTAGAAAAAGAATGAAGAATAAAGAAAATTAGACGACCCACTCTTCTAATCTGCGTCCTTATTGGAGGATTAAAACTAACAAAATCTCACTGCTCTTTTAGCAGTGAGAATTAACAATATTTAACTCTTTTTAAAATCTTAAGCATTTGCTGATAGATATTAAAGAATATTGAAAAATCAGATGTTTTAGTAAATAATATTATTCTTATAATATGTTGTTTTTGAAACCAGGATGCAAGCTTGTAGTTTTTTTTTGTTGAATAAAATATTCTTACCCAGTACGGCTTACATTGCAAGTTTGTTCTGCAAACATACCTGAAAAGAAAAATACAGATTTAGTAACCATCCTGGAATGAATAAATCACAATGCGTCTTAAGAGGCAGTTTGGCTTTGTTTTGTAAATTTATTATGCATTACTAGTTTCAATGGTTCTTTATTTTTGCAAGTATGCCGTTGAATACATCTTTTTAAATTAAACATAATACAACAACGTTGCAGTATAAATTATTCATTTGTATTTATTAAAAGAAAATTAATGTTTTACAATGTTGTATGCCGGCATGTAAACATGGAATTTCATTATTCTACAGAAAAGAGAAGCCGGCACAAAAATATACACAATAATATAAAAGAATTAATAAGATATTACAATAAGCACATCATAATACTGTATTCTAAAAAATAAATAGAATTACAAATAAATACAAGTAAAAACCTTGCATTATACGTTAAGAATTATAAAATCTCTTTCAGGCCACGCACTCTACCCTACACCGGGTAGATCAGGGTTCGATCTCAGCAAAGGTTCATTTATTTTTACTTCAAAATAAATTCACAAAAATACTAATTTCAATTTAACTGATTTTCTTTTTATATGTATGATATTTGTTAGTAAAGATACACCACAATACTCGCTTTATATGAATATGACGTACGCTCTGGTTGATCTGTTAGGTTTGGTTGGTGTAATATAAAGGTGTGATTACACGGGAACGTGCACGTGTGTACATACTGTTGTATACACACGGCAACAGCACGCACTTCATCACACTGATCCCGGACTGACACCGAATAGTGGATTACTGTATTTAACACACACATATATATATATATACCATTCCACTGTACTGAACTACTGGGGTATTACTTGTACAGACATGAGTATATACAGAAGTTACGTATCGGTGTATATAATGAAAGTGTATTGGTTATTGTAGATAGCATATATCAGGTAACTACTTCATCAGGATATAGAACACAAACGATATATGTATATTTCATCAATACCACTGTTATACATGTGTACAAACGAGATTTGTGATTACATCAGATACATGCTATATTCAACTGGGATAATTTCTATACAGGTAGAGAGTATGTACATCTCTATATATAATATCATATGTAAAGCTGTAGCTATATACATAGATTAGATGTTACTTATGTATATGTATTAACAGATATTAGTATAGCTTTATAAATACATTCTATGTAAAGTTCCTAGCAGAAGAATGAAGATCTTTCTTCTTTACTGAACTTGTACAAACCTGTTTAACGTTGTTTTTGTAAAGAAACAGTTTATGCAGAGATAATATTGAACTTGAATTTCGTTTAAATATTTTGAAGTATTCTACCAGGTTTCTGAAGACTGCATAACTAGTTTAACAAAATAACAGAAACAGTTGTTAAGTTTTCAACTTATAGTTGTATTGTTCACGTTATCTTTACAGTAGTAGTTCGTGTTGTGTTTTGGGTATAAATTAGTATTTAGAAACTTAGCACGTTATCTAAAATAGATACGAGCTGTGTATATTTATGACGAAATTTACCAATGAACATAGTTTTGTAAACATTTGTATGCAAGGCATATTCAGCTTACATGTGAGCAGTATATATAGTGGATTAAATACATAAAGAGTCAAGACTGCTGTCTCGATATAATCTTCAGAGCTAAGAGCAACTATACGCATACTACATGCAAGCATGTAAGTATGTGCATTTAGAACTTAATTAACTATGTGCTATGCATATAATTAACTCATGAATTGATAGAGAATATATGTACATACATACGTAACATCGCCCCTTTACCATTAGTGTGCTTGCAGACTATTCATTTTTACAATCATTCGCTACATACTACATAATATAAGTTTCATATATAACATTTACTTTATCTTGTACAAATTATAAATTTTATTCTATTTAATTAACGCAAGAATATTATGTGTTAAACTTGCTCTGCGGAACAAATTAAATAGGATTTATAACTTATACATTATGAAATGAAATAATACACGTTTCATTATTTGAATAGAAGAGAAATATGATTCGCGTTGTTGTAAATGTAGCTTTACACTGTTATTAAAATACACCCGAGCGTTAATCTGTTAGCTTTGTGTGTGTGTGTGTATTTAATATAAACTAGTTACTTTTTGTCCAAACCCTACGGGCCCTTTGGAACAAAGCTCGTTGACTTTGTACTACTGCCGTTTATATAAATATACGGACGAAGGTCAACGTGTGTGTCGCCAGGATGAAGCACCTTTCAAGTTTCAAAAACTTTAATACTCTCGCACGCTGCGTGAAGAATGACTTGTGATTTTCCAGAAAAAAACAAACAGTAAGGCACTATATGATATAAAATAAAATATTATTAATTATCTTAGTAATACAATACTAAAATGATATTACTGTTAAATTATTCATATTATATTGAGAACTAATAGCTATACTCTGCACTGCATAGTATCTATGGACATGGATTCAACTTAAATCCACGTATCAAATCTTCATAATATTTGTTAAGAGTATTAATGTTATCAGAACAGGCAAGCAACATAGTTTTACAACGTTACTTTTGATTCGTGGATTTTAGTTGATTTTCATCTTCGAATTTTATGTTCTTTATTGTCTTTATATGTAAAGGATTATTGTTGTGTTTGCAACAGATAACTTCGATCAATTGCAAGTAAATCAGTTTAATTTCATTTCCATTAAACTGGCCTTAGAAGGGGTTGGATAATTAATTTGCAATAGTGATTAAGGTTGATCGCTCCGTCGAATAATATAGGACAATTATCCAATTACTTGTTATTGCACACATTACATGCTTAGACAATGTGTCCATTAGTCCGTCCAGCAACATCGAAATAAGCAACAACCATGCAACCAGTTCATCTTAAGGGAATGAGTCTCAAGAAGATATAGATAAGATTTGGGTTCTTGAGAAAAAAAAGGAAGACAATTTGAAAAGATTTTGAACACAGTCTTCTGCAAAATGGAAGAAATATTCCAGTCAGGGAATGAAAAACACTTTGCCTAATTTGATTCGAATGATATCAATTGTTTCATAATGGAAAAAATTTAGAATATGCAAGAATTCCAAAAAAAAAAACTCTTTCACCAAAATTAAACTCCGTCAATGTTTATTGTGCTGTATCATGTTGAAAATGTTAAACACATATGGTTTTTGATTTCCAAAATCCATTGTACAAATATCTCGCTGACTGACGGGGACTATTCAATTGTTGGACGTGTGCGTATTTTGGAAAAATTGTAATGAAATATTTGAATCGAACCCGTTTCGAATCAGTGTCAGTTTTAACGAACTCAATACCAATTAACTTTTTAAATACGTTCTGGTAGTGGTGAGCGCGCGTTATGGTGATCTCTTCATTTTTCAAGTATAAAACAATAAAATTCATTGGGCAGCGGGTGCGGAGGGGAGGTTGATGTTAAATACCGCAGGTACATGTATTGGGCAGTTAATCCAATTTGGTTACCAGTCAATAATCAATTTGTCTGACCGCATGTATGTATGAAAAAGGTTGAACATCATGAAGACTGGAAGGGGGTCATGTTTTTCATTGGCTTGTTACCAGTTTGTGGCAAATATATAGGATGTGTGGGCTGATTGTAATGTTGTTTTGCGCTGGCCACTATTTACAGTGATGTTTTTAACGTATAAATCTCAGTTAAAATCAAACTGGACATTTGCAAACAACGAACAAACATTTTATTTAATTGCTTGGTTGAAGCGTTAACGAATGAACTTCTGTAGGCAGTTCTGAAAGACAATATCAAATCGAATGCTCTGAATCTTATGAAATATAATGTGTTAGTGGCTTATATTTCATGTGACATTGTCTGTGCGATATCATGTTCATAATGTATGGTATGTTGTATTGCAACAGATTGAAAACTAGTACTGCTTGATGAAGATGAATACGAACAATTGCACAAATATGTATGTATTTTTACTATATGCTACAGTTGATGTGTGTTTTTAGAGTTCCTGGCGCATTACAAAAGCCGTGTTTACGGAATTGGCTACATCGTATTTTGTTTTAACACGCAAGTGGTGTTTTTTCCCTTTCGTTTCTGAATGAATTAGTGACCCAAGTCAATAGAGACACGCACGCGAATAGGATCTTGTCTAATAGTGAATAAAAAGAAGGTACTACGCTTGAACTAAAGTGATTAGGTGTGGTTGTGCAAGGGCGGGGCGGTGCCAGGACAACGATACCCTAAATCCTCTTCTACAGAGTGCCGCTCCGTGTAACCCGTCACGCATAATCACCTAGGTGCAATTCACTGGAAACTCAATAGAAGCAACCGACACTATAACAACAGTACATTTACATACGTATCGATCATGTGGTCGAAATGAACCTTGCAACAGGACCTCATGGTTTCTAGTTAATGTTCCTTAGCTATTTTTGGTAACGCCCCTGAAAGGTAAACAAATGTGAAGTTTTTAAAATCATGGAGTGAGTTAACAAAGAAAGTTTATTTTCAGTGTTACTGAATATGAATGGACGAATACAAGATTGTGAATATTATTGTACAGTAAAAAACATGGGGTAATTATGCGAATTTAATTTAGAAACATTCTTTTCAAATCAATATAAAGAACAAATGTATAAAATAATTATTTCTCCTCTTATTTCCTTTGAAATATCAACGTCTATTACGCACTCCATGGTGAAATAGATAAGTTGTTCGCTTCACAATTGAGTTACCAACCAAAGGACAATGAATATCCCAACCAGACGCGAGATATTTCTAGTTATTACTGGATTTCCCGGTGATGGAATAAAATGTTATCTACTTCTCTTTGCTCTCGGGGGCTGCTGATATACGCTATGTCTTCCCCTGTACATATACGTCTGTCTGTGTAAGACCGACGAGGAGTGCAGAGGAAGACAATGCAGTCTCGTCTACTATTGGTCGAAGCAATGTGCAATTGTTCTCATCGGACAAGGGAATACGTAGTTCCATTCCTACAGGTATATGTACAGATGTCTATGGTTTGCCTTTGAACTGAATGCGTTTATTCAGGCGTACATCATGTGGTAGGATGAGTGAGTGCGTAGGTGTATATATATATATATCCCCTCCTCTTTTGTAAATACAAGTGAAACTAAAAACTTTTACTGGCACACAAGGAAACTACATTATCGCGACGACGCAGTTCACTGCTGACTGAAACACACTGTGTGTTTAAACAATGTCTTTGATAAACTCAGAGACAATTTGTTTTGACACCCTGAACGTAACACAGTGTTGAGGAGGGCCAAGGAGGAGGGGGAGACCTCGAAAAGACCTTTGTTAATCTGCGGTGTTCACCAGCGTAGACCGCTTTAATTGCGTTTCTTAGTCATTGATGTATTCAATTCATTCTGTCTCTCTCTGTATATATAAGTGTGTGTGTGTGTTGATGTTTCTACTATTCCCTTGTGTATGTGTTTATGCATGTGTGAGCGTGGTAGTGTGATGTTGACTCTGATGCTCATACATTAGTTGCATGCTAAATTGCGTGCCTCATAATCAACGCCAGGCAAATTACATTAGATGTGTAACTTATGAATTAAACTTGGCAACTATTCTGTAACATGTACGCGTGCAGGAATATAGTATTCATTTGATTCCGGGATTTTTATCAGTACATACTTTTGAGTGTTCCTACTGCACTGTGTATTCAGCTGAGGTTGAAATATCCACAGCGAAAGGTACAAGTACTTCAATAGGTAGACCACACTAATTCATTAGTAATATTTAATCCTTCGTACTATAAAACACAATTTTGTAAATATAGTGAATCATTGATGCACCGTTTCAAAAGAAACCGAAAAATTCAAACAATGAATGTGGAAATACAATAGTTGCAGAAAAAATAATATTAGATTTATTGTTGTAAGAACGGTATTTATACAAATTTTCATTTAATTTTCATCTCTGCTGGAATAAATTCGTTAACACTTGCTTTTAATTATAAAAGTATATACCTGGAAAAGTTTTTCTCCAAATGAAGGCTGAAGCAAATAAGTGAAATGTTTGTACAAGGCTTGTGTAGATACGAAATGTTAGTCGAACGGAAACCGAAATGTGTCTACTGTAAACATCGTGTGTGTGTGTGTGTGTGTATATATTTACTTGATAAAATAGGAAACGTCAACTGGACTAGAAAGAACGGCAGGACCAACGGCCTCTGCAAATCAGTTCCAAATTAAATGATGAGCCCCGATTCCTCATCATTTATTTGTACGGTTGACTTTTGCGATTAACAGGTTTTGAGTTGTCCGTACATACATATGTGAGATTGTAAATATTTTATACTCATGTGAATCCAAGCAGAAATGCAAATTTTTCGTCTAAAACATTAGGCCTTTTCCTCATACTAGGATAGCAAACCCTTTCTTGTCTCACAACCGCTGTATCTTTAAGAACTCATTCATATTCTTGGATAATAACCGTTTGGTTCTGCAAATAAATAAATAAATATCCACAGACCTGGTTAAACATGCTTTTAAATATCGTGTAATATTCAAAAACTCCTGAAACATATTCGAAACTTGAATGTGAAGTATACAGCTAGGAAAAAACATGTTAACGAGAATAAATTCTAATAACACATCACTTACACAAGAGTTCCACTTTTTTCCATGTCAATCATTAGCTAATACAAGTTTTATATACAAGACCCTTATTTATGTAATCAATAAACTGTATGATGAATGGTGACATATTACAGCGGAGAAACAAATTGTTTTATATCGTGTAGAAATATGCCATCCATTTACTACTGGAGTTTTGCTTAATACAAAATCCACGCTCCGTTATGTCGGGTTTATTGGACGAGTTTCAATTTGAATATACGGATTCAAAACGAACAATATCGAATCTATCCTGTAGCATTAATGTTATGAGAATAGGTATGCAATGTAGTTTTGCTTGAATATTGTTGATTTTTATTGGAGAGAAAAATTGAAATTGGCTTACAAATTTGACGTTCAAAAAGGTCAATCGTTCAGTTATTTGGAAGTAGGGAATTCTGGGTTCAAATCTGATTCATAATCTAGATATTACCATAAGTTTAAAATAATTTTAGTAGGAATTACAGATTTCTGAAAGAATACTTTAATAATTCATTCCATTCATTGACCCTTTATTCATCAGAAGATGGATATAGTTTGTTGATTATTTATTGTGAATGTTATCAAAACACTCTTTGGACTTCGTCCATCTGCAGTTTACCAAAATATCTTCAGAAACCAACTAGGTTTATTTTTCTATTGCAGAATATCCTGAATACTCCACGTATATACACATATGACATGTCGAATAACATCGAATATTTGTGGCCTTTTGGTCGATGACACCGTATACATACATATATCGATAAATCACCAGCTGGTTAGGACAGCTGTTGGAGAGCGCTACTTACTATTTCTCCATCAGTGTCAATAATGTCACTACCCACCCGCTTCCAACAAAAATAGAAAAGAAATAAAATTTGTGTTTGAGTTCGCAGCAAGCTACTGTAGACTCCATGTTCATTCCGAAAGCGTTTCATCGCTATTCGTAAAGTGGATGATATATGCCTGGGACAAATAACAGTTGTCTTCAACTATTTTTCTTTGCGATAATTCTCTTCCTACAATTTTCCTTCCAATGGAATTATATGTTTTACTTAGATAAGAAGTAAGGAAGGAGGATAAAAAGTACATTATGTATTGAAGGAATCTGTTCTCAGTTTGACCTTGTAGAAACACAGCCCCTTGTCCGTGCCCCCTTGGGTTGCAAGACCAATCAAGTGTGAAAAAATATCTGGCACAGTTGCTGGAAATGGCTTGCAACCTTTCATAAACGCCACATGACAAATCGTACCAGACACCTTAACACTGTCACACAAACAATCTGGTTCTGTCGTGATTGCTAGAAAATATGGCCAGCTTTATAAAAAAACCTAGACGACCCTTCTATGTAAGTGTAGAAATTGCTTTAGAAATATACTGTAATAACAGACGTATACATTTAAAAGTTTATATCTTCAAATATGGTATCACTAATGATCTGAGCAGTTCAAGTGGACCCGATTTTTAAAAAGAGCATACATTTTAAAATGGATACAGTTTTTTTTTTAATCCAAGCTGACATGAAATTCAATTGCATTTATCATATACTAAGCACATCGTAATGACCTTTACAAATTACTTGCTACATTCATTTGTCCACGTATAATCTTTTATGTAACCTGTAGCACATTGTGTATATTGTAGATAAATGATGATGAAAAAAAAAACATCGTTACATATAAATGGACTGAAGACAACACGATTCAGTCACTCAGTTCATAAATATACGCGCGCAAGCTTGCACAGACTTGTTTAGTACTCTTCATCACAAGAGATTTCTCCCGTAATAAAAATCAACATTAAAAAACTCGTTAAATCCAGAAATTCATCATACAGTCTTGTATGGATATAATAGAGTATGCATATGTACATCTATGAATAAATGTATTCGCTGTTAAAATAATGTATTATCTATAAAAGGTAAGGCGAGGTTATGTGAAGAGACTGCAATTATGTATTATAAATTATATTTGTTTATGTGAAGAGACTGCAATTATATAATACAAATTATTTTCTTCTAACATGAACAGAGAAGC
>JAGJTL010000037.1:271458-286407 GCA_022063505.1 Calosoma granatense
ATATATATATATATATGTATATGCATTTGTAGTCTTCATATGTTTGCAAAATTAAAATGAACATTACAAAACAAAACATATCAAGCATATATTTATCACGATTAGAATTAGTATTCTGAACAAATTTTGTCACCTGCAATAAACAACTCCTTGTATTGAATTCAAATCAAATGATGAACATACAACAGTATAAAATATTATTGTTTAGGCTTCTACAAAGAAAGCGGTTGTAAGTACGCAGTTGGCATGTATTTATAATATTAGTTCTATTCAATATTATTTCAACCAAGAAATAATACTTTATTACTATTATTAGCTGGTAATATTTGCTGCACAATATCTATGCTGTATATGTATAATTTGACACACAACATTATCATTTCAATATAGATATTAATTTAACTAATATTCCTTAAACTGAGATCAATGTTGCCTCAATGATGAATGATGATGGCGGGGTGTTTACACTGTTGACAATAGTAAACAGTCTATTTGTCACTGATAACATTAATAATGATAACATAACACACACGGAGTAACGTTACCGGTTCTTGTTAAGCACGCTTGTAGTTTCGTTTCGATATTGCAGAATTTTTATTCCTCGAATTTAAATAAAACTAAAAACGAATAAATTATCCAATGCACAAGAGGTTATAAATTTTGTGCAGAATTTGTCCATCGTTTGTGAAGTAATGTGACATGTTAATATTATGTCTGCGTAATTGTACAAACGCGAATATAAAATATAATCTACTTGTATGTATGTATGTGTGTGCGTATCAGGCCGATAGCAATGCGCGCGTTGGCGGTTAAATTGCCAAGTTTCTAATGAATATGCATACATCGAAATACAACCCAGCACCAGATTCCATGTCATCATCCACACACACACACACACACGCATACACTCACGCACAGCAGTAGCAGTCAGTTATCATATCAACGAGCGAAGAATTTAATGATATACGTTACGAGGGCCACAGCAACAACAGGCATTTGTATTTCAAATGAAATGGTGATTTTGATGTAATTGAATATGGGATTTGTGTACTGCAGTTTAGCAAACTGCCGGCGTACTCTTTTATTATTGCTAATATAGTAATCACAGTGGGTAAAAAAAAAACTGGATCCATTTTAGAGTCTTATAACTTTAGAACGGAGAACGACATTTAGATCGTCCATATTTCCAGTAGAATACACAATTTTTACTTTCTTAGTATTAAATAGAATAAAAGAAAGAATAGTATAATCACGAAAAATTGCAAGTGCGAGATTTTGATGGAAATACATATTTTGAGTAATTATACAACTTTTGAAGCAAATATTTTAAAATAAATACTTCTTCAGTCTTGTACTTATTTAGAGAGAGAAAATTAATTTTGATACAACAGCAAAAATATAATTTTCATTATTATTATTTCTTAAGATTCTTAATTAAAGTTCACGTAATTACAACTGATGTAAAAAAGTTTTTGTTATCAAATTCGCATTATCATTTGGAGGAAGTAATGAAAAAGGTATTATATTTTTAATTTAATATTTACAAAAGAGAAAAAAAGTTCGCTCTTTGTTTTTGTTACGCGAAACTTTTTTGTTTTATTGCATTTGTGCCTCTGGTGACTCGATTTTAGTCAAGTGTGTTAATTTTTTGTTTCATAAATTGTGTTTGCATTTAAACATACGCATATCGAAGCGAGCCTTTTAAGAATATTTAAGATAGAACATTATGCTTTAAATATAATGATTACAATATTCAATAACATCAAAACAAGATTATTCGAATTATTAAATTCTTTTTTACATTTCCAGAATATCATTAAATTACTTAGGAATAATCTGCTCAAATATTCATTTTTAATTTTACAATAATCAACCTATAATTACGTAAACCAATTTAACATGAAAACCAAACGTGAAATTAATCACTTGGCAACCGATACGAGTTTATTTGAAACGAGATTTGCGTTTGGAAAAATTTACTATCCACAAGCAATTAATATTGCCATCCCGTGGTCAATTTACGTTTTAATAAACAAGTTTTAACTATCATTTTTGCCAGTAGTGATTATTTGTATGTAAAGTGTATTTATTTTTCACATACTCCATAATTGCTTTGTGCCAAAAATAAAAACTTTAGTGCTTAACAAACACTTCTAAATAATTATCAAAAATTTTAGTTTTAGTTAAGGATTCCTCGCAAGCAGAGAACTATTTAGAAACGACATAATGAGATGATGTCCTTGAAAATCTGACGTCTCATTGGTCAAGTACGTTTTGGTCAACACACGCTGAGCAATACGGCCCCTAGTCTGCTATTTCAAATGTAACGTTTTTTCACTTTATTCTGGCTGGTTTATATATAGTGTTGGAGGCCGTATTCTATAGAATCCACGGTCGAAATAAAATCTTACAGGCTAAATTGATTTAGCCTGTAATGTTATATTATAGTACAATCGTAGAGTGTTGCCTCGCATAAACCATACAAGACCCCTCAAAGCTATCGATGTCAACCGTGAATTTACTTGAAGAAAAAAACTTGCGTAAACATTTTCATTGTCTACTTTACTACACTAAACACAAACACAAACATTTCATTTTTTATTACTATAGAAATTCTTCGGTTTAATGTAAAAGTTTTTTTCCAAAGAGCAGATTTTTAATATCAATACATAAAATGTGAAATTAGTAAACTTTCCGTAAACTAGTAAAGGAAAAGTTATAAATATGAAAATATAAGTATTGCTACCTGGCAACAAAATAAAGATATAATAGTGGAGCATTCGCACAGAAAGTTACGCATTATAACTATTTTATAACGATGTAATACATTTATTTATGAGATATATACCTGCAGAAATCACATAAAATATTTTAGCTAAAAATACAAGAATAAGATTTATGACATAGAAATGATACACTTTTTACTTTTTCATTTTTAAAAATACAGCAAGGCAAAAATCTTAACAAAAACTTCTTTAAATTAAATAGAACATGATAATATTATCTTATAGAGACATTTTAATTATCTATAGGCAGTAGTAGTTGATGATCTAATTAGCAGAAATAAATTAATCTTCATAAACAAGAATTGAACTTTGATGTGTTCACATATCTGACATCATTATTTATTTTATAACGTTTTCATCAAGTGTCAAAACTAAAATATATTTAAACAGCAAGCAGATGTGAAACTACAGATCACATATCTTTTAAATATTGTACACATTTAATTTTATTAAATATGACACTATGCAATATCAGCATATTTTAATATAAAGTATTTTTTCAATTAATCTTTCTTTATGAATTCAAATCTTCAAATAAAGATCTGTTCTCACGAAAATATAAGATAGATTGGGTCAATAAGCGTATAAGAATTTCCTAATTACCAAGTCTAATTACCGGGTTAATGCTGGTATCATTGCAGTTACGGTGTCTCGCTTCTCGGTTACTCATAACCTCATCATCAGAGGCTCTTAGCTCATTGATGAACATTAACGGTAACGGAACTGTGAGCGGACCGAGACAAAAGGACGAGAGTTTGGTTAACTTCATTATACTAAGACCATATATATATACAGAGCTACACTCATCACACTCGTATTGGATATACACAAAGCCAATGATAAAAAACTACAAAACCTATCGTAAAAAGAGTTTAAACTGAGCGATAGCTACACGTTTCACTTCAGTCTTATTACTTCCCTGCCTTTGGGGACAAAATAATCGTGTTTTTATTTTAAACATGTCACGCCTTTCTTTCCGTTTTCTTCTCTTCTTCCTCTTTCGTCCGTGTTTTCCGTCAACGAAGAAGATTTCTGTACATTTCCGCTTGTCAAACATTGCGATATTATTACAATTTATAATATTCGTGATTTAAATCAGAACTCCGCACTGTTGAAATATTGAAGAAATAAATCAAGATATTAGTAGAAAAAATAAATTTAATCACACATTGATTCATTTTCCATCAACTCCTATCCTTCAATAAATATTACACCATATTTATTTCATGAAATATGTAGAAAATACTCAAATTACATTTTGATACCATTGAAAGAAGCTAAAATTCTTATCACATCATATCAGCCAAAGTTCTACGACGCATACAGTTTGATGAATACGAAATACATTTCGTCAAAAACTTGAGAGAGTTTTAATTTGGCAAAAGCCCCCGGAGAAGATTGGAAAATATGGAAAGAAATAATTGCACAAGAGATATAACTTGCTGAATTGAAAAAAAGGCCGAAAGTATAAGAAGATATGTACAAAAGCAATTAAAATGTCAAGTATATATGTCAGTTCTTTTGAGATTCTCTTTCTTCCGCGGATTGACTACTTGCTTCCAATTCTTTTATTTATTCAAAAGGTCAGACATCATCCGCTGCCTGATAATTGTCACAATACCTCTGGCCATATGGAATATAAATTGACAGATTCCAATGATGTATTTTTTGTAATTTAAATTTGACAGGAAATTGTACGTATAGTCGATAGTCGATTACATGGATTACCGTACCCCTGTGTTAATAACAACTCAATATTTTCAACCATCATCTCATCAAAGTCGAAACCAGCAAAATAAAATATCAATTTCCCAAATCGGTGCGTCGCGAGTTTCAAGTGGTTGGTTATTAATCGAAATATATGACCGAATGACCATTGGTTGAATCACTGACACGTTCTGATTGAGAGTAAATCGTAAGTGGATCTCATCGTCCACAAATGAAAACATACCTTCCATCTGCAGATGTATAAGGACGAAAATCGTCATCCATAAGTGGCCGTACATTGTTCCCATGTTCACGAATTCCTTGTCACACAAATTGTCACTCAAACTGACATCACAATGCGCGGATGTGTGCTTGTAACAAACTATTTTACACACTAGTTTTCAAATCCTCTGCACACTTAAGTACGCGCGTACACTTGAACAGAACTGCGTATTACTCTAACACAAGTTAGAAGTCTGTTCCGGTTGTTGACTGTTGTTGGAACGTGCAACTACTGGTTGCATTCTGTGTCACCTTCGTCAGGCATTAGGCAAGATAATCTCTGTAAACTCTTTGTTGACTGTACCAGCTACCGATGACAACTGACGTGCGAGCGGCGGAGTCGCGTTTGATTTGACACGCGCGCGTATGTTCCGGAGAATCCGTGTGTACCGGACCAAGTACGAAGTGAGTGTAACATATCCTAGCGGACCGCACAGCGCGAAACGACAGGGTGCGCACGCGCCAAACCTACAGGAATTCTCTCTGGCTGGCACCCTTGCAACTACCCAAATGCACACACACACACATACGCGCAGGCAGGACAGGCTGGAGCTTATAACAATATTGATACTATAATGTAACACTTTGCAACATACTATAAACACTGTTGTTTTTTTATTTGTTAAAAACGGTAAATATTTTTGTCATATTGTCCCGGCGCACAGCGAACGTGCGTGGCTGTTACACAAATAATACGATTACTACTGAGTGTCATAGAGAACGAGGTCGTTCGTCACAAATGTATATATATACAGACTCTAGATGAATGTAGGTGTACACACACACGCGCCACGCATACTGACCACGAATCGTACTCGAAACGCAATACGAGAGCACTCGGCAAGTTTAACCACAAATGCATCATCACATGTCCGAGCAGTGCATTTTACTCGAAAGTTACGAATCGGTTTTATGTTTCACCGCCAGGCAATTGAAATAAACAGCGTTGTTTATTATATAGAGTATCTTAAATAAGACATTTTGTTTATCTAAAATTAAATCAAATAATATAGAATCCATCTTGCAATTCATTCACGTTTCACAAAATATAAACAAAAGTTTATTTATACATTAATTTTAATTATTTAGATATACAAATAATAGATATTGAAACACATCGAAATCATTAACGAAATTAAATTATTTTCAATAAATATATGCGATGATTCATAACGAAATATTTACACAAACTTATATACAATATTTGATACATATTAACAATAGCAGTGTAAATATAATTAATTAATTATGAAAATAGTTTAGTGGCAAATATATTGATAATAATGTGCAGTAATAGACATCTGAAAACAATGGAAACCAGTTACAGTTCAAATAAAAATACATATTTAACTTAGTTTATTGCATGTGTTCACACAGAAAATATTTACTATAATTAAATTCGCAACAAATGTTTGTTTATATGTCAATAGCCCGTAGATATATTTATAAATAGACCATATATATTTATGTAAATGAAATATTATATGGTCAACTGGACTTTGCTAAATTAGATACAAATTAAATTTTCAATATTTGAAATATTTAATTTTGTAACATCCGAATGAATTATAAAAACATAATTGTAACTGTATTCAAAACGTGGTATCGCTTGTCTATGGTTTAATTGCATATTTGCTCGTAATTAAGCTTGCCTAGTAATTAGTTCGTATAATTATAAACCAATATTTAATTACACCGTAAGCCGCATGTACATTTTTCTGTGAAATAAGCGCGGCGCGCGCACGGACGAAAAATGCACCGAGCACGGATTTAATTTTGCAGGTGCAATATTTCTCATTTATTTTACTGCGCATGTGCTCTCAGTTGCTGGATGACAAAAGTGCAAAAGCTGCAGAAGGGGAAGGCGGGTGATAGTAACGAGTAGTACTTGGACAATTAAATTAAAGAAATCGTTTTATTCTGTAGCCCCAAAAGTCGATAAGCTTCGTCCGTTAACAGTTCTTTATCATGGTGACAAAAGTGGCCATGATCTGAGAAAATATATCGCAGACCACTTGCTGTAATGCACCACCGAAGAGTCATCTGTTTGCTACGACCAGTTCACATCATTAATTTTCCTTTCTCTCTCTCTCTCTCTTAGCTGTTGTCTCTTCTCTGTACTCTTCTCATTCTTGAAATAAAATTAACTAGTTCTATGTATAGCTGAGCAGTTGTGATTCTTAATTGAAAAATAAAATTATTTGTGTTTGTATTTTTAATCATTCAGATATAGAGTTAATAGGAGAGAAAGCATACAGTTATCAGTCTTAGTTCTATATATGGTTATATTTAATTAAGAGCTATTAAACATCATCCACTCGTAGTTTTATCCTAATATAGATACTAAATATATTATTAATTACTTTGTTTTAAATCACAATATTTATTTTAAAATAGCTACATGTTTCGACACATTGTGTCATCTTCAGGCTAATATAGATACTTATTAAATACATTCAGCTGCACATTTTAAGGTGTGTACTATTAACTCATTCTACAGATATTTATTGCAATTGAGATATGCGAGTTTATGTGCAGAATACTACATATTCCAACTGATAATGCAGAAAATGTGCATTTTTCTACGTAACATTGTCGAGTCTTGTCTTCTGTACGTGACACAGACGCGCACATTCTTGCTATGAATTAAATATGAAGGTACACTTGGAATTATAATGGACGCATAAAGGAATATGGTCACGGTGATGAATAGACAATGATGTGGTGCAGATAATAATAATAATGAAATGCACAGAAGAGGCGCTAGAATCGCAGCACTAATATTACATATTGTTATGCTATTGTATCTTGTTAATTTCAAATGAAAAGCATGAACTCTAAAACGTATTTGATTTTAAAAAATTATAAAAAGGCCTTTTAAAGATGTGTTACAATTTTTATATAGTATTTTATTTTAATTTAATCTGAGTTATTTCTCAAATAAGTAATACCATATTGTACTAATTTCCTTTTAAAGACTTTAGAAAGTAAATTTTATCGTGAGTATTGCAGTCAATGTGTCAGATTGCCGTTGACAGCTTAATGTAACAGTTCCTCAATAATTGCAGTTGTATTGCAGAGTAACATGTTTGATTGACAGCGTTTCTACAAATACAGTAGAAAATAATAATATACATATACGTATACACTGTAACGATACACAAGTCTAGTAACGCCATCTATACTTGCTGTATTAACACACTCATGTAACAGCATAGCCTTAATATTATTCCTTTGGATAATCTAATATATTCTCGTGGTAATATGTAGGTTAATGAATGCTAGACTGTGGATCTCCTATTATTTCATATGTTATCTAGCAGATAAAGTAACTGCACAGTTTCGTCTCGGAACAATTATAATTCACACTCGGAGATAGTTACGACGTACATCATAAATTAATAAGAATTAAGCGGGTTAACGAGCGATCACGTATTCATTATCAACTGTGGATTTAATTATGATTTATTCCGTGGGTTTTCTATCATTATTAACCGTAGTAGTTTAGTAAAATTTAATTACTGTATTAATATGAAATATATGAAGAAACCACAGTGCATTTCTTTAACGAGAATTGTAACTGGATTCGTGTAGAGAACGAACAGTTTATTAAATTTCTCTCTTTGCAGAAAGGTAGAGTATTTTATTTCACACAGGTGAAGTTTACATAAATTTATAAGTGAGACGTTTTGTTATAAGGCGCGTGTATTTAAACAACAGAAAAGAGAATCTGTTTTGGATGTATACAAAAGGTAGAAATATTCAAAACATGTGTCAAATTCAGAAGTAAAAATATAATTGCGGTTTTGTTACTTTATTATTTATATTTTAGTGATTTATATAAAATGTAAAACACTCTAGACTGGGCCTTTTGTGATCGCAAGCTCTAAAAACAAAATTTTGTAGGCCTGGACACTAGTACGATCTTGTTTAGGACGTTCGTTATTTTTTCTGTGTGTGTCGAATAATCTATTTTTATTTTCTTCTCATTTGAAATGCCTACATAATTAAAGAATACTTAATTATATCTGTTGCATGAGAATGGATGCTGAATTATTTCCTATAGAATCATATTTATTTTTATAACTAAATATTAACTTGCTAGTAATCTTTATATAGAGTACCTGTATGTGCAGGCGATTAAACTTTACTGTTTTCTATAGAAAGCAACCAACAATTTCTGATGAAATCAAACGATAACTATTCCCTGAGTTATGTCTGTATCAGATGTGATTAAATCCAAACTATCTTACATACCTACATACAAACATACTCTTCGAATATATATATACACGTCTAGCTTCGAAGCAATAATATATCTAAGTATACATGTGTGTACCTTGTGAATGTATGCATAGATCTGTACGATGTTTAGTTCACCTTCAAATCACCTTTACCACAGCGGCGCTGTCTACCTTACGTATCTATGTGTATGTATGTTACGTTTGTTTGTAGTAGATTATTCTGTATATAACATCTATACCCTTCTCTGTAAGCGCATGTGTATGTTTGCAAGCCACACCAAATACATTTCCCCAACCGGAACTGTCACTTCAGTTCTATGTCAGTAAATCAAAATAAGGCGTTAAAGTTTACAGACCAGAAAATGTGAACTCGAAATAGCGGAGGCTCTTTTATATAAGCGAGTTTGTCGTAGGAGATTAGTAGACTTAAAAAAATTTTCGGATATTACGTTATATCATTCCTCCCTTCTCCTTACTTTCCCCTTCCCTTCATCTACATGCTTTAATCTTTTTGCATCATCTTCCTTTTTGATGTTCAGTGCTCTTGGGAAATAATAGGATTTTTTTTATTAAATATATTTAATATGCAATTTGGAAAAAAATTGTTTTCTATTTAAAGTGAAATTTTAAAACACTTGAATGATAAAATTTACGTTTATTGCTTATGCTTTAAATTTAGTTACAACTGCGTAGTTAATATTTCTGTTTTTTGCCAATCTCTCGCGCGCGACGTAATGAAAATATGATTTTTACTTCGAACTGTAACGACGTATTATTCAGTCAACAGAACATATGCCATCGTAAATATAGGGAATAACAGCTCGCTGGCCAGCTCAAAAAGCATGCGTCGTATATTTGTTTTGATAGAACAAAAACATGCATGGTTTTGTGTTTTGTTTTTGCGTTGAATAAACAACTAGTGCCCATAGCAATGTAGTAACTTAGCTTAACTTGAAATATATACTAGCTTAAAACAAATCAGTTACACATTGAAAGAGAAAAAATAATGTTTCAGGAATATGTAGAATAACTGTTAATTTTTAAGCTATACAAAAATTGTTTAGTACTCGTACAATAGTTCTTAATGGCAAACTAATGTTAGCTGCAAGTTGTTAATTAATAATTTGCTTATACTGTAAGCCACAAGGAAGAGAATAAATGTTATTCATAGACTAAAGATAAACTTCATATTCCGATAACTTCAACGTCTGCGGGAACAAAACAGCTGTACATTAATTGCTACTAGTACCAATTCTATCCGGCTCCTTGAAAAGGAGCGCTACAAAGATATATCTGAACTTGTTTTGTTTGCAAAGGTTCATAATTATATTGATTAATTAGTCGAAGGATGTCGACGTGTCGTCGTCATCCTCACGATGTAGTCCGTAGGGCACGTGTTACTCTCGTGTGGGTAGCGACGCGACGCCCCTGTGCACAACGGGATCGGATCAGAGCTCATTGTGAGGCACACACACAGTCAGGCCTGTACACTGTATCCCCTATTGACAGTGGCGGCGGTTGAAAATGGGACGAAGCCCGAACCTAGGTATGGTGGATGTTACGGCGAACGTGCATTCTGTACACGTACATTGTTCCAATTCTCTCTTGGGGCTCTTGTTTCTAACCCACATGTATGTATGTATGTATGTTGGTGAAGAGTGCGTTCACTCCCGTTAGAATCCTATCCCAACCATCCGTGCATGTGTGTATGTGTATGTGCGTTTGTGTATGTGTTTTCAATTCGTTTCGAAGTCAGAACGCGAAGGCGTCGAACTACCCCTTCCAGCAGAGCAACGGGAAATAAACTATAGTTATTTGTTACGTAGCTCGTTTGGTCAGGGCCGTCTCATTCAAACTTTGACAATGTTGACCCTTGCATCCCCTCTCTCTCTTCACACTTCACCTCCCCAGTGTGTGTGTGGGTTAACGCGTACACATAGGGTATCATAAAAAGAACCCGCCTCCCCCCGGTTTTCTAGTAATATATACCAGGGGATGGAGCAGTAATAGCAATAGTTCTATAATGGCGAGTTTATTTGGAATACTTCTGCAAAGGCTGGGCTGAACCAATCCTCCTCACCGCTGGTTGTGTGAAACGGAAATACAGATATTTTGACGGTACGTGTATCGTGACCGGAATCGGTAAACTTTTGGGCTACGTTGTCACAAATAGTTACTATTTGTCAAAATACGAACGCACAGACGTGCGTCTACGTCACGTACAACTGATACATGTCTGCGTGCGTGTGTGTGTGCGTGTCACACATCAGACTTCTACAGATAATCCCACCAGCTAGAAGAGATTAAAATACCAGGCTGGATTTATGAAAAGACACGGGCTTACACTAATATAATTAATTTTACACTAATGGAATATACGATGAAGAATGTTTTAAAAACATCTAATTTATTTCTTCTTTTTACTTACGCAGCATCCAAATTTGGAAGAATAAAGATTGTTTAGGTTTCAATTTAAATCTACGAATCAATCAAAAGAATATTAATATTTACTTCTAATTTCGAAATTGCAGTTGACCATTGTCCTAGTAATCTGGTATAAATATTGCACTATTATTTTTAACTCTGTAATGAAAATACTCTTCCCACAACTGGCCGTATAAATCAATGTTGTAAACTGAAACTCAATGGGCTCATTTTGGTCTAATCTATTCTACGTTAGACCACTATTGTCCTATTTCTCTTTCACATATACACATACACGAGCTCTCTCTACAGTTGCTTCTGAATGTGTGTGGCACATGTGATGCACGCGTTGAATTACTGGTCTTCGCGTGGTGAGTAATAGAGTTTTAATAACGTGAGATTTATACGTTTAATCTGGGCAGGTGTCCACAGAGTGTTGGCCCATCCCCCTCTCTGCCTCCATCTCCCACGAGAGGCACACTCCCTCGCTCGCTTCGGCCACAGATTGTGACTCCGTGGTTCTCCACCCAGGGGCAAGTAACACGTGTGTCCTCCTACTCTTTACGAGTCAACCGGCTGCTGTCACTGCGTATGCGAGCAAGCGACCGAGTGTGAGGTTAGTTTACATGCAGTAGTGTTTAGTGCTGCCGCCAGGTGGTGACAACTGCACACTAAAATCCCCTCTAACAGCAGCTAACATTTGGCAGCTAATGTTTAGCTACTTTCCATTCCTGTTCAACTCAACGAGCGAGTTCGGGGTTAGCTAACCCACGGAACTGTTATGTAAATAGCAACATACATATACATATACATGTATGTTTGTTTGTATGTTACGTTGACCAGGGTGTTATGTTGGCATTATTGTTAGAAACAATGAGGCGAACGTTAATTTCGTAAAGCCGTAAATAATATTATCCGCACATTATTGCCAACGTCGAATTATTAATAACGCATTTAACCAATTGTACAATACTGTAGAAGTTTAGTCGTTGCAGATTTATGACTTTACACACTAGGTGCCGTTGATGAATAGTATCGCTATACATGCATGTATGTATGTATACAGCTACAGACAGTATAGCGCACACACGCACAGACTTGATCAATGACTGTTGACATGTGAATATGTGAAGCAGAATATAGAGCTATATACGATACTGTATAACAAGCATGCTAGAACAAGCCAACATACATGTATGCATAATGCATACATACACTAACTCCGTGAACAGATATTTAACAATAGTAATTTAATATAAAGTGTATACATACATATTGCAACTATATAGGTATATTTACAGTGAATATTCATGCAATTAGTTTTAAATATAATCCTTTTATAATATACACAAAAACAAAGTAAACAAAAATATATTGAAAATGTAATATTTTACAGTCAGCTCCATTAAAGTCAAAAGCTGAAAAATTTTGACACGAGAGGGTATTTTAACAGAGATGTACATTGTTTTTCAAAACGAACTGCGGTGTTGATATAAGAAGTTTAGTAATAATTAAACATTTATCTCGTCATATTTGATTACAAATATTTCATTCGCTTTCTGAATCAGGTAGTCTGTCGTTAGCACCATACATTTTACTTGCATACAAACTTCACGTAAATCCTTATACTCCATACGTATAATAGAAATGTTTTTTAATTCGATGATGTGTATAGATTAAATCTGTGATGATCCACTTTTAACTCGGACCGTGCGCTGGGCTTTTGTTATCCAATCATTTTCAACAATTACCGCGAAAATTGGTCTGGCCGCGTAAAAAGCATATTTGGCCACAGTTCAAGCCGCCATAATGGGCCCTCGTATATAGGAGAAAAAAAAACCTGGATATCCACGCAGTATATGTGAATGTATATCATTTACTAACGTATATATATATGTAGATATTTGATGAAATAATTATATAAATTAAATGTAATTCTAATTATATTCCAACGAAAACCTTATATTTTCAAAGATGTAAATTATAAAATATATCTATTTTGATATGGAGAATAATATTAATCCTGTTTTTCAGAATAACTTTACAGAATATCAATTTAAAATAAAATCATATTCACTAATGCCAACGAATCAAAACCCGATAATATCAGAATGAAACAACGCATTGCTTACCTGTTCCCATTAACATTAATGCTACAGTGGGATAAATTCTATATTGTGAGGGTTTTGATTCGCGAGTCGTCCCAGACACTTAGCAACATAAAAACCATCATTTATTAATAGAATAATTGCCTGCTCGAATAACCCTATGCAATCTTAAACCTAATTATTCACCTGGCCTGTTGACAGCTAATTTCGTTCCATATGCATTGCGGGGGTGCGTTTGAAATCAGCTGTACTAATTCCCTGTATCACTACACTGACTCACTGACTGAACATGACCCGCATAACAGCGTCCTCCCTCCCCCCGTGCACTGTCAATAGCGTGCAGTCACTATTCCACTTGTGCTCAGTGTACTATATGATTCCATACGCCTACACAGCTCCGAGCTCGTTCACTTGTTAACAGGCTCCGATGCAGCTCTTTTCAAAAGAATAATTGCTAAAGTACGAAACGAAATACTCGCCTCGTGCTTTCATTATTATTTCCCGGCGAAAATGCTTGTGAAAACAGGTGTGAATACACACAACCACTCGAGACGGAGCAGCTTTAAGCTTACTCGTTAAGCACAATTGTCGTACCGGGTTTCTGCTTCAACGAAACGTGAACACACCGTGGTAATACGGTCGGTGTTTGTTATGTAATTTTCTTTAAAATATATTCGCGAAAAACTAGAAAGTCAAAAAGGTTATTATTGATATTATTACTCTATCAGTGTTATAGTGCTGTTATTATTATTATGCTTGCATAAAGATATAAAGAAGCCTGAAACTGGCTTAATATGATTTCTCATTCCGTGCGTCTTCAGGAAATACAGCACAATGTTCTACAACAATATTACGTTGATAATAGCTAGCGAGGTGGATTAGATACAAAAGACTGTATATTTTTCAAAAATTGTACACACGGCTGCTGATAAAAACTGGGTTGATTGCTGGCAAACAAAGTTACGGCAGTATTTTCCTTTCAAATTTCTCACAGCCAATAGGAACTATACATGTGTGTGTATGGGGTACGCATGCGTATTGAATTTCGACAGCACTGTTGCTGAACGTTTCAATTGTAAATCGAATATTCCAATTGGAAGTGCTATGTGGTTTTTGTGGCAATATTGTAGGGAAATATGATCTTAAATCAAATGAGAAATGTTTAAAATAGCCATGTGAGGTAAACGTGTAATGGAGCGGGAAAAAACAGTGGAATAAAATATGCTTGTCAAATATGTTTCTGTTTTTGTGTCTGTCAAAATATTTGTACGGGTTTTATGTAGAATTTATTTATTTATATTTATACAAAATTAACCTCGTCAATGGTTTTTTGCTAATTGCTAATCCATTTTTGAATGCATATATAAATACATCGGGATATGATCTACGCGTTATTAG
>JAGJTL010000037.1:287690-307518 GCA_022063505.1 Calosoma granatense
TTTAAAAAAAAAATAATTCGAAATTTTTAAATTTCGTGTACAGTAAACTTCCTCTTCCGGTTTTACAGTTATACCCAAAATCTAATCAGCTCCTTGTCTGTTAAAAAAAAGTTCAGTGAACTTCAAACCGTGTTTTTCTACCAATATCTCACAATCGATTTTTTTTCGTGATTCCAATACTTCCTTATGCTGTGTATGAGAGAGTCATAAATAAATTACGGGATGTCCAAGATACCAGCATACTTAATTGAAATAAACTTCATATCTGTAACTATTAAACAGGGTGATTCAGTTGTAACGTGCAAAAATTTAATAGTTTCTTGAAGCGAATTACTTTTTGTAAAAAAATGCTGTATAAGTATAGGTCTTATTTCCTTTAGTTTTGTATATAAAACACGTGGTTATAGTTTTATTAGTTTATTACTAATTTTAAAACAGCCTATAGAGTTCTTTTAAATATGTAATGTTGTTTGGAATCTACAGATTGGCATTCTATAAAACAGTGATGTATTTAACGTCGTTCAGTTCAATCAACAAGCGCAGTCATTCAGAATTGTGCATATGTTTTACAATTATCATCATCCTGTATGTATGTCCTAACACCTACTATTGTTCTGGAATATAATTAATTATTCTATGTTTGTAATTCTACAAAGCACACAAACATCACTGCGCAGAATAATAATAATATGCTGACAAAATCCCACAAATCTACTACCACCACTGACGGAACTGTTTAGGCTTTTAAGAATGTATAATGAAACTAATGTATTAAGTTTCCTAATTCAGTCGTTGCTAATTGTCTTTTGCGCCAAGTATTTTAAACACTCGTCTATTAATTAGTGTTGCTTAGTGAATCAGGATTGTTTCCGTCAGTCAAATTGCTGCTTAAGCTGTTTAATTATCAGCGCTTGACATGGAATGAATCAATAACTATGTCATCTGGAACTTGTACAGCGAATATACGCAACAGTGAAGTTCGGTAACGCAGTACTCTCTCCCACGCTGGAGTAGAGCACGGCAGTGTTCATTCCGACACTTGAATCAGACGATAGTTTCTAATGATGATGTGGAATGAAATTAGCAAGAGTTTCTGGAAAATCCTCAAGAGATGTCGAACATATTATAGTGTGTACCAAACATTCTGATAATTACTGAGTATTTATCACATAGAGCGTCTGGGAAACTGAAGTACTTACCAAGTGTTTTAATTGTACATACATATTATTCCTACATCAGAACTTGGTCATATTTCAAACGTGTTATTAGCCCACTGCATTACATTCATATTATGATGAAATTTCCGTGGTAGCAGGTTAATATAAATGATAGCATGCTACCGTAATGAAATTGGCACAAAGCCATTGGCCTTAATCGCTTTATTAAATAACAACGGTACATGTGACAAAGTTTTCTAGAATATCTTACAGTATCTAGTATTGCAAGGGAAGTTGAACAATTTCCTGTGAATATCAGACCTTTAACTTGCCTTAAAAATAAATCGTTAGATTATTAACGACAATGCGTTCTAAGACCAGTAAACAAAACACTACTGCAATATTAGAAGCGACGGTTTGAATAGTTCTAGAACATTTCACAAAAGTTAAACCTTGTATTATTCACAAGGTGGTAACAAGACGAATGATAGACGTATCTAAAGTTAAAATTCATTGTCTTTTTACTGAGCGAAGAAAAAAAGAAGTAACATTACTAGTGTAACTTTCCTCGTCAGTATCTTTTTGTGCCATTACAAATGTATGTGTGAAATCATTAATCTTATCTGGCTGCGAATATTTCGTAGGGAATTAATTTGGTATAAGTCACCTTTCGGTGATGTGCACGACAATCTGGATTTGTCAACGCCAGTGTGTCGCGACGCTGACGTTGAGAATTCCTGCTGAATAAAATACACGTCGACGTGGCAATGCATGTGTGAGCATGCGCAATGGATTTAGCATGAAGTCCTTCGGAAACCCGCGCCACATACAACAAAACAACAAGAGAACAGGTGAATTTATGGTCCATGCGCATTGGGTCAAGCTTTCCGTGCTGGCCTTGGACGCGTCTACTTGATGAATGTTATATTTCCTACATATTCAGAGTGAATAGAAAAAGGGTCCAAAACGGAGGCTGGCATACATGCGGATATAGAAGCCGCGTGACTCTAAGCGCTGGCTGTTGGTTTTTCGGTATAAACCCACTGTTCTACAAGACAGCACGATAAATTTTAAAACGTGCCTCATTTTGTTTTGTAAATGCCCGCCGTGCATCTGCAATTCCAATCGCCGCGCGCGCGTGGTTCTAATTCCGTATTGTCGAGGGTAAGCCACGATGCTTATATTTCAATGGGGCACTCTTCCTCCTCCCGACGGGGACTTAATGTTGTCCACGATGGTCTGGCGCATTCAGGCGGCAGGGTGGTTTTATCTGCTGCAGTCGCAAGTTTAAACCAGTGTGGCAATTGTAAACTGGAAGATTAGTAATTCACACCGTTGTTGTCGCGTTTCTCAGCACTATTATAGCGGCCCCTTGCTCGCTTTAAGGGCGGTTGAGGGTTGGTACGAAAGCGTTACCTTGTATTCCACCTTCCAACCACAGCCTCTGGAGCCATAGAGATTTATGCATGGATTTATTTTTAAAATGTACAAAAACTTACCGAAAGTCTTAGCTCGGCCGTTACCGTAAACCTCTCGCCAACTCTATTGTATCGGTTTTAGTAGTTCTAACGAGATCTAGATGGCACTGTTACTTAATTATATACGCGAGGGAAAAAGGCGTTAATTAGCTGGGTGTACTGAGAAATACGGAACAATATTTACTTTGGTTTATTTTTGTTGTAAATCCGTAGTATATTGCAGAGGATTTTTGTGTGATGCATTCCTGCATGTTTGAGCAGGCTGTGTTGCTTGAAGAATTAATAGAGCTGATTAATTAGCTTTGCGAAGAGAAAGCGTAGTAATGAGAAGCAGCATGTAAATAGAATATAATAAATTCTATTATCATTTCCACTTACTAACAAGTAACAGCATACTTGAATATGTATCAGAAAAACTGCTTTGATAAAGTACCTTTCATTCATATCCTTATAATTAGCATGAAAATTAGTTTTAACAATGTATAAGTATGTAGTTTTGAATTTTTAACAATTTTTTCTTATACACTTTTCCTCCAAAATGCACTCGAGGAAAAAATATTCAATATTTTGTAAAACAGCTGTAAAATGTGGAGTTTTTCTTGTAATAGTGAGATTTACTTCTAGATGTGCTTACACGTGTATGTATGTAGGTTTGTATATATGTATAGCTTGGATGTGCTAAGTATATACTTCCGTATGCTATACTTGCATGTATGTATGTGAAACCTTGTAGATACGTACCCAGTATGTAGCAGATAGACAATTTGTTCCTGTCAGATACTCGTCCATTTGTTACGAGTACAACCCTGTTACGACGACGAGGACGACGACGATGTCACCGCTACTACTGTTGCTGCTGTTTGCATACCTGGAGCGTCGTTACTTTGTTCATCAATTGTATCTATGTACGCTATACAAACAGACATATGCATACATAGTAGACGTGTGCAAACTTGTTCTATATCACATTTGTAATATTCATAGACTGCATACACACACACACATACACGTACCTACGTGCTTCAGTTGTTTTTTCAACAAATAATAGAACCTTGCTACATGCAACTGTCTTCAGAAAACACTTACATTTTACAATAACAACGTTTTGGAAACAAATAAATATTGGTAAATAGTGATTACATTAAATAGAATATGGGAGTACATTAAATTAATATAAACACAAACAAATATATGTGTTTATATTTAGTGAATATTTTTGGAGAATACATATATAGATTTCAATTAATGTTAGTAAATGTAATTTTATTATCTAATTTGAAAGCGAATAATTTAAAATATCAGAATATCTAATAAGCCTTAATGAAAGTAATAAAAGCCTCTCCATTTCATTTTTATTTCTAGAACAATATAGAATCTCTTTAATAGTTGTTTAACAAATAAGCAACGTAGTTTCGCTTCGATATTAATTCGAGATTTAAATTAAACTCGCGTCCTACAAAATCCCGGCGTTGGTTAATCAAATACAACATATTTTTCATTAAAAAAACTCTATATTCTCTAATATAATAAATCTTATTGACATACATATATTCACGCAGCTAAGCTAAATCAACAAACTAAAGTTAATATCCGGTACAAATGTATATCATCTTCCGTTAAACGAATCTGTTGAAACAACAATCAGTGTTAGCGTACACTAGCAAGAAGAAGGAGAAGAACAAGTGTAACAGTCTCACTCCGTGTACGCGAACAAAACTGCTAGAATTAAATAATCAACGTCAACATGGCCATTGTGGTAGATATAAAAAAACACACCAGACTTACTGGCACTTGTGTTACTTCGTGTTTCGTAACAAACTACCCCCCTTTCTCTTGCAAACCACGGCGCGCCCCTCAGGGGACTACGGAATGAGTAGTGCATACAAGATTACATGTTGTCTTTGTGATTGTTTAGAATTGTCTAAACGCGCTAGCTACAAGACGATCGCAGTGTACCGTGATATTGTCAATTTAGATTTTGTTATTTTTCTTGTGTTTTGTTATAATATATTGACAAAGGTTTATTTTATTTGTGATACATGGAATTATTACTACAAAGTTTTGCAATATGAAAATTATGCACATTTTCAATCCTTTTTCCATACCAAAATAACCCCTGGATATGTGTTTAATTGCATTTAAATTAAATACACAGTAATAAAATATAATACATAAAAAACACTTGCAGATTTCGATAGATATTAATTAAATACTCATTTCAATTTATTGCGAGTATTAATTAAAATGTATCACTATAATTATTTACGCCGATATTACTGTCAATGAGAGAGTGCCCATTTCAATATGAATTCATTGGAAAATATTTGTGAAACATTAAAATAATAATATTCGCGTGATTCGCTAAAACGTTTCTGTATATTTATTTATGTGAAAATAATTTCAGTGTCTGTGTAATATCATACCATAGTATCGTTTTTCCCTTTTTTCCAATTAGAATTGTTCTACGCTGGAGTAATCCTCTTAAGTTCGGTATTCGGTTACTACAGGGAGTGTTCGTCAGCCTTTAATTTCTTCCAGGGAGCCGTGTTGTACTTGCAAAAGCTTTTTGTGAGTAATTAGTTGAATATTTATTGAAAATGTACAGATTTTTAATAAATATAATATTTCCTACTTTATTCTTTAAAGATTTTGAAAGGTTTTTTGCACGGCAGATTTTAACTAGTGTATTATATCACTTTAATTAATAAAACATCTGATCAATTTATATTATCATTAATTTTATCATCTAAATCTATATCCTTGAAATTTTATCTATTAAAATGAAATTCAACATATATATTTATACTGCATCGGTGAGTGTATATATGTAAGTAAATATCTCTCTTATTTGAGAATAGTCCTAGTTTGCTAAAGTATCGAATTCGTGCAGTGCCTTTTTCGAAAATAAACCAATTTGTTCAATTCAAATTTTTACCAATCATCAATGATGCAGTCAAGCAGATATTATTAATAATACCATTGCTGAATGGGAGTTGATTGTGCAGAATTTAATGAGACTCCACCCCTGCGGAATTTGTAAATACTGCAGTAATAATGAGAAAAATAATGTACTTTTGAAGTAGATATAGATCTCTTGTATGCTATATTCATGCGAAGGAAATTGTCAAAATACATGACGTTATCTATAATATAAACATAAATTTATAATAGATCGAATTCATCGATAATATTTTAGTTAAATCTCTTAAATATTAGAGTGAATGAAGGGGTCATTGAAATGAAGGAAGAAGGAATAATTATGGTGATTTTTTGATTCATATCTATAGTATTCTAATATAGCAACATCTGTTCAGCAAATCCGTTCTGCAAATAATAATTACATTCTACAACAAAATATATCAGCGAATAATTAGTTTGATAATAAATCCATGCTTCAAATCCATCAACTCCTTAGCAAGTATCACATATAATACATATTGAATGCCTTCTGATTTCGATTATTTTCTTGTTTTCAATTGAGAAAATAATCAGTTCAAATTTAAAACTGATTTGTTTGGTAGCTAATTTTAAAATTCATCGAAACCAAAAAAGAGAAAACATAGTAGTGTATATTTCTTTTGTTTCGTGCTGGCCATTTGGGCACACATGTTCTCAATTGTTTATTTTCCTTACCATATGGACGGAGTCATCACAATATGCTTAAACCTTTAAATACACCAATACCCCTGAAAACAAAAGACGCTAGACAAATATAAATAGTTCTGATCGACCAAGTAATTGTCAATGTATTTATACATGGACGAAAGACAAATGCAATGTTTAATTTATTAGTTCCAAGAGACATTCACTAGATGGTAACACACTCGATCAATCACTCTTACACTACGGATAACCCATGGATTAAAACTTGTTGAAATTTAATCCGAACAGAAAGTCGGAAATGAAATGAACACACACACACACACACATACACATGTAGTTATATACAAAAGTACCACGTACTATTCTCGCTTACAGATAATCTCGTTGTTCAGCTGTTGAAAATAGTTTTTCCGAGAAAAGTTTCTACTCGAAAGGATTATACATCAAAATTGATCAGATTATTTTATAAATACAAAACTTTTGTACACAATTAATTAATTCTGGTATTTTACAGATAGCGTTGGTGGAAACAAGACAGCTGTGTTCATTATCAACAAAATAAAATCAGATTTAAACATGGCTTCCACACTGGGTATGTGTTTCTCTCAATATGTAGGTTAGGATATCTTCTTAGCTCAGAGGAAACTTAGAAATAAGTGGCCGTGAATCTTGTCAATTGCTTGTATAAAGTACATTCTGTTTGTGCCTCGACACGCAGTATTTTATCAGTTAACGACTAATCAATATTGACTTTAATGCTGTTTACTGACTTTCGGGGGGCGTATCTCGTACGACTTATTTATTTCTTCTTGGATTTGTGATATGCTATTATTTAATAAAAAAACCGAACAAATAAACCTACAGCACCACCCTACTGTCACTGTCCGTAGCTAGATAAAACACAAACACACACACAAAGCAGAGTGCACAGCAGCGCCGCCACACGGAGTAAATATGTACATAAATAACGCAGGAGGCGAACACGTCACTCTCTTTATTAATTGCGAAACGCACACACACACACAGGCATAAACTTGGTTTATTGTGGTGGCTGTCTTGCACAGAATTTTATATACTATATTTATATTTGGAAGAAGAAAAAACGTGAATTAGGCCACAAGAGATTTTGGTAATGGAACGGGCATTTGGAGATTTCGGTATGATATAAGGATGCACATTAAATATACAATGAAATACTGATTATAGTTGACCGAAAAAAGACTGAAGTTCTTGCAGAATCTGTTCTTCTCCGAGAAGAATAAAACTTGAGCAGAATAGTAAATAATTTTATTTCACTTCGTCAGTATGTAGTGAAGAGTGTGAAGAATATTTTCTAGTAAATATTTCTACTAAATTCAATATCACCAGCAAAACGAATATTGTATCTACGAAATATCAGTGAGTCGCGTTCGTGAATCAAGCATATTTTACACCTCAAATATGTGAGAGCAAATAGTGTAAGCGCATGGTTGCATGTTTTGACCTAGAAAGCACTCGATTGACTGCTGTGGCATATGTGCTGCTGCAAGCGGTACTGCGACGAAACTATAGTTGTTGAGGTTAGAACGAACGAATATCACGTAGGTATATATAACGACGGTTATGTGGAACAAGCAATAACTAACATCAGAAGCACGTGTGGAAACGGCGATACGATAAATATAGTAAAAATATTGTGAACAAACCCAGTGTGCACAACGCTGAGATGCACAGCCACTAAAATCGGCCGCAGTAAGTATTTTATGTCGCATCTGAACGACATAGACCGCCTATTTCTTACAGCACTGAACGCTATACAATAATATATAGAGTGGAGCAGCTATACGGTCTGTGTCGGTGACATGTGCTCGATGTATTGCCAGTTGACTGCGGTTCCACATTCAAATATATTCCCCACAAATGGACCAGCAACCAACTACCGTTGCTCAGAAGCCGGGCATGCGGCGAGTTTTACTAAACTGTTCAGAGTTTTTTCTTCCAGATCGAACTGTTCTTTTATGATATAAACATTGGATCAGGGAACACGATACTGTAATGAACAAAATATTTGAAGTCTTATGTTATTTGAAGTTCCATGATTTATAAAAGACATTAATTGAAGGAAAAAATTGTGGCACTTGAAGAAACTAGATATCCAGGAGTTTCTTGAGAAGATTTGTCAAATTAGACTTTTCAGCAACAATATTCAAATGATGGATTTCAATTTCATTCCGTTAATCTTTTTCATTAATTAACATTTCTATGTTCTTCTTCCATAAAAATCCATGAAAATCAGAACATATATATGAATAAATGAATGTGAAGATATTCTTCCAACATGATTCACTTGAACAATATTCCACACTATTGTGTCACTGCACGTAGATCCATAGAATCTGTCAGGATAATGTTTGCTGCAACAGCAGCACAAGCGGGAGTAGTAAATTTGGTCGTTACTCCGATCCACGAATTCCGTTTTAGTTTTTATCGTGATTTATAATTTTCCAAGCATGCAGAGAGCAGCACGTGAAAGCAGAAGACGGGTGGCTGGGGATTGGGTGGGGTTGATATTTTGCAGTCGCTTTTTGTCGATAAAGAACAAAACACTATTACGCGACGTGCGCGCCGCTTCGTAATTGCTTTTGAAACTGCGCGAAGAACAGCCGTGACAGTCGTGTTGCCTGACTTGCAAGTTGAACAAAAGTTACCGAAATCAAGTGTGCGCTGCACCAATGACAGCTCGGCACTGATTTCAATTCAAAGGTGACGAAAACAATGTCGCAGCAACAACAGTCGACAGACTGTTAGGGGGCAATTAAAAGTATGTTAACATCGTCCAATTAACAATGTTGGATAATAAATGAGTTACTGACATTGTATGGAAAAATTTGTGAGCCTGAGGACTGAGGGAGTCAAAAGATATCAGCGATAGAATATAATTTATTATTTAGGAAAACGAGCATGGCAAATACTGAGATACCAGATCCCAAATCTTTAGATATCTTAATGTCTATGTTATGCATGGATGCCAGATTTTAATATTATTTATTAACTAGGATATAGTATGGATGTATTTATGAGACACGTTTGCATCAAATATTTCCTTTCAAAATTTAATATGAATTAATAATTTTTTCTTCTAAACACAGTGAAATACAATATGTATTTGTGCTCGTTCAGAACTGGAGTGTTATCGTTAATCTATCTGAAAACTTCAGGAGATATAATTCTCATATTTCAGATACTTTTACCAGCAGATGTGCTCGTAGAATTTGATACGACGTCAAATATAATGAAAAGAAAGAAAAGAAAACACATGTGATGGTTTGTTTTCCGGCGGAAATGTATTTAATACATTGTAGTGTAATTTAAACTAATCTTAATTAAAATAGTAATCACATAGTTATACGTCTTTGGACACTTACTGAACAAATACAAAAGCCTTATATAATTATTTTAGTGTGTATTACGGCATATTTAACTGGAATCTTGTGATTTCGTCGTAGAGTTTTCAACTGATTTTGTTGTCAATTAAAGAAATTCAGACTTATTATTTTTATTAGTTGTTGGGTTAGATGCTTCTGTAGTTGGCGTTGGAGCATTTGTTGTTGTTGGTGGTTCTTCAGTTGTATTAAATGTCATGTCGGTATCATCATTAGTAGAGGGTTCTGGAGATGCAGAAGATTTGGTAGTTGGTGGAGGCGCTACTGTTGCATTTGGTGCTATGGTAGTAGCATTAGTAGAGGGTACTGGAGGTATAGTAGTTGGTGGAGGCGGTACTGTTGTATTTGGTGCGATGGTAGTAACATTAGTAGAGGGTACTGGAGGTATAGTAGTTGGTGGAGGCGGTACTGTTGTTGTATTTGGCGCGATAGTAGTAGCATTAGTAGGCGGTACTGGAGGTATAGTAGTTGGTGGAGGCGCTACTGTTGTTGTATTTGGCGCGATAGTAGTAGCATTAGTAGGCGGTACTGGAGGTGTAGTAGTTGGTGGAGGCGCTATTGTTGTTGTCACATTCGAAGCAGGTGTTGTTGATGTTGTTGGAGCAACGGTTGTACTTGGTGATGGCGTTGGTTCAACTGTAAATAAAATATAAAATAACAATAAACCCAGTTTATTCTTAAGACTAAATAACACTTATTAATAAATATAATATGAATTTCTGTTGATTATAACCTCAAATAAAACGCTCTCGCACGAGGAACGAAAGGCGATATATATGTATTTCCAGCTTGATACATTTTGACAATACCAGTGATATGTATTATTATTATTATTACATATACAACACAAATACACGTCCGTTCAATCCTGTCATACATATATAACAAATAAGCCAATAACAAATCCGTTTCAACTAATGAACACCGATGCTATTTAAATGTTTTACGTGTTAATGCGAGCGTGAAAATCGTTTCCGGCTGCCAACCGAATTAACTTGTCTGTCTGTCTGCACGCGCGTACCGGAAATGCAAAAATGCTTGGAATCTGTCACCGTCAACTGTTAGTTGGTGAGTGCATTTTATTTATTACTATACACACAGTCCGCCATTTTATACCCCCCACCCCACTTTCCACACACGGACGAGTTTAACTAACCATATGTAGAACAATATTTTTTTACATTTTATTTTGTGCACATTTTAGATAAACATTTTATTTTGTAAATTTAGCTAACGCAGCCATCCATATGAATAAATTTATTTATTATTTTTTAAATACACGTTTCATGTGTTGGATATTTATCTAACCTAGTTTTATAGAAAACAAAGCGCATGAGTAATTGCTTGTTTTTAACAAGTGTAATATAAATAATTATGTATGTTTAAATGTGTTTATGTCGGCATAAAATGCACAGAATGTGTGTTTCACTGTTGCAATAATTTCATTTTATTACAAAGAGATGCAAACCTGAAAACAATATGATAAAATTTTATACAAAATAATTAAAGGAACATTCTCCTACATAATACTATCGAGTTACTACAATTATTTATAATTATTTTTAACAAAAAATAAGAGAATTATAAGAAAAACAAATTCAAACAGTGGAATGTATCAATTAAGACAGTGTTTGTTAAACTGAGATAAAAGTTTGTAGTGTTCATTATAGGAATCTCTGATATAAGATAGGAGTACACGAACGCTTGTATGTACGTCTGGTACAGCAAGCAATATCGAGTAAAACTTCTGTTCTGTTCTCTAAACTAAACATGGCAGCTAGTGATAAGTTTTTCCTTACCTTTGCCTTGGCACTTGGCTAACGCAATCGATAAACTAAAAATAACGATGACGCTTATCACAGCAAAGATTATCAGTGTCTTTTCTAAAGAATTCAGACGGTAACGCCACCAGTTTAGCCTAAAACAAACAAGAAAAATCAAAAAACCGAATTCATATTTACCTAAACAAACGTCTGTTTTTTTTTTCTTTGCATAACATTCATGCAACTAAATTGATTCGATACTGTTCGTTTTAAATTGAAACAGCAGCATAATCACAACAGCTACGGGCAAGATAACATGATTTTATCTTTTATTTAAGTTTCAATTACATGATATACTTTATCAAGATTTTCACGTAGAGTATAAAGTGTAAATTACAAATAATATTTAGAATTATAATTCCTATTTCGCTATATTTCAGTAACTTAGGGGAATATGTAGCATAAACAACATTTTATAGACAAAACAAGAAAAAGATAACTGCATTTCACAATATAACGGACATATTTCCTGGTACAGTCTAGCAGAAAAGTGTGATAAGATTTTTTTATTAATTAAGGTCAATGTTTAAATTTCAATTTGATTTTTTTTTTCAATATCATATTATAGATTTGTTAATAATTTAATTTTATTAGTATATACACGTGGTTATATAAATATACACGGGTTCGATTCCCGGCTTGGACATAGGGTATGCTTTCCGTAATAAACTGCAAGTGACGTCCTGGGCAACTTCCCCGAAGGATATTAACAAATGCTTCATTGTGGCATATCACCTGTATTTATTCATATATACAAATGTATATACATGTAATAGTTCTTTTATTGTTTCATATTTAGCATAAACAATTCTTTTAGTTTCAAGTATCTATATTTATTGAAACAGATGGCCTACGCTGAATGTGTTTACTGAACAATTCAACTGACGTCCATGTCTATTCGAAGTGAAAATGATAAAAAAATTATCTACATTAACCTTATTGATTTATGATTTCATATCTGTATGGATTTATTTAAAGAACAACATCAATTACTACGTATACTCGAAGAAAAATAATTGATGTATTTATCAAATATTTCATATTTCATGTAAACATCGTGTTGTTGCAAATGTCAAGTGGAATTTACCGATATTGATTTAACAAATATTGTATTACAGACTGGTTATTTTACAGAGAATGTGTAAAAATATTTAAAACATTCACTGAGAATTTGTTAGATCAATATAAAATCTAATTTTTAATTGTCAGTTTACTAAATATTTCAAGAATGACTATAATAATTTTTAACTTGCACAGTCCATACTATAACATTAGTTATAGAAAAGAATATTATTATGAAATATAAATACAGTAATCCGTCCATGTACGCGAGTAATTGGTTGCGTAGATGGAAGTATTCATTTAATCATTAACCGTGTTAATGTTAATTCGTGTATCTAATATTACATATATGGTAAATAATGAAATAAATATTGAGTACTTACATTCCCTCCTGAGGTCCTTCGTCTGTAAGTTTTATATATTGTGATGATTCCGGCATTTTCAAAACTAAATCACTGTTCTACGCTGTACAACCGATAGTTAACTGCCAGTTTAAACTCGCGAATACTTCACCGGTTGATTGTGTTATCTTATCACACGTTATCAAGCATATACGCAAATGAGTACTCGGGATAATTGTACATTTTGATCTAAAGGAAAGTGTTCCAAAGTCAATATTAATGTTTCGCAAGGTGAACTCGGGAATTAATTAAAAATACCTGGCCGTGAAATATTTACTACTGTCGATAATTCAAATTCCTGTAAATTTATTGAATAATAATTCTTACACGGTTGTTTGTACATTCTAATAATACGTGGAATTTTCTATACAAATTTTCTAGATATTTTTCACTTTCAAACAAACACGCATTGGTAACTAAAATGATAAGAATATATTTATATTTTCGGTGATTAGCGTATACATATATTATGTATTACGTATTAGTAAAAATTTATGAGTAGTTGTTGAATTTATATAACTGTTTATTTATTATTGAACATAAACATATTTCAAACAAACTTGTTTTCCATTTAGTAAGACAAATATAAAATGAGATTAGTTAGCCTGTTTTTAAAAGTAGAAAAAAAGTACCTCCATTTCATATGTTTTAAAAACATTCTCTTTCAGCACTAGAATTATTCAGGAAGCAAGCGAGCTGCTAGTCATCACAAATACAAATCTCTTTTATTAATTTCATATACAGTAGATTCCGTTTATATGGGACACTCGTTAATCGGGACAGCCGCTTACTTGGGGCAAATCCTAAAAAACAGAAACAAAACACAAATTTACTTCTCTTTTTCGGGAAAATATTCCGTTTAATCGGGACGTTTTGGACGAATTCTTGCAGAATACATAAGATTAAATATTATTTTCCTTTCAGAATTTGTAGTACGTACATAATTTTTTAATATGTATACATATAATTTTGTGACTAGTTTTATTCTCGTTCAATTTAGTAAACAAAGTATTAAAAAACACTAATTCTGTAATTTTTGTGGAACTTTGGATAATTCGGCCAGCCGCTTAATCGGGACAAAATGTCCGATTAAGCAGAATCAACTGTACATTAAATTATTGTTCCGTTGCTTTAATAAATTTGATTACAAATTAATAATAATACAAGAGAAACTATATATTTAATTGATCTGTTTCGTTAGCTACCGTGAGAGAGATAGAGAGAGGGAGAGAAATGAGCATTGAATAAAGATACATTAAATAACATACAATTGGAAGGGTGGCTAGCATGTTAATTGCAGGTAAAAGTAACGCCTATCAGAGCTACAGGGCTATTAAACCAGATACCAACGCCGAATTCCGAACTTCTCGTATCCTAATTGAACGCCCTTTCACATGCCCGAAGGGTCCTTACAAACATTACCTTAAAACCCTTTAAATTCGGTCACACGGTGACAGATATATCATTAATTTAACTCAATTCAATTAGGACAGATCTAAATTGTTTTTACATTCGTAAATAATAGATATCTTTATGAAGAGAATTACAAAATGTATTTTTATCAATAAATGAAATTCTCGATACCAGTGTACACTATTACACGTTAAATTTAATGTATTCATTACAGATGTAGTTTAACATCAGATTAAACTAAATAATAATGTTTGAAAATCCTGAATTATTTTAACTTTTTACTTGAATACACAGGAGATAATATATTTGCTGTTTCCAATACAGATCATTGTTGATTTTGTATTACCAGCATTTTATCGGAAGATGTTACAACCTGGTGATGCATACAGAGGCAACAATAAACCAGCAAGTTATTGTATAGGAGAAAATAAAAATAGTTTAGCACTTGTGTATGCAGTTTCGTTTCAATGGTTCTTGTATGCAGACGAGCGTGTATATAATACGTAGCGTTGATATACTGATAAAAATTTTACATCCAATACGTTCTGCACTGGCTTCATATAGTCATCTCTTCTTCTTCTTCTTATTCGTAAAGAAAAGTATATATTGTAGCGGTATTATTGTTACTGGAAATTGTTATGACTTGCGGTAAAAATTAAGTACTTAGCTATAAGCATACATAGATTCAGATATAAACTGGTTGGATAATGTAATTTTATTCTGAAGGTAAGCATTGCATTATTCGAGCTTTCACAATGACGCATGCGCACTCAAAGCTGTTAGAAACTACGAGTTGAATATGAAATAAATACACTTCACCTTTCTGTTCACATATATACTTTGTGTAGGGACAGGTTACCATAAACTTAATAATCCTGTCTGAGTTATCCTTAAAATATTACTTGTCTACTACTTGCCTCTCTCTCTCTCCCTCTCCATATATATCTACACATATACAGACATGCTATGTAAACTGTAAAACACAAACGCTTCTCGTCCAGTATGAACATAGTTCAAATATTTGACACGTCATACAGAGAGTGTGTGCGTGGCTGACTGTATGAGTGAGTAGTTCACGAGTTGAGGCTAGAGTGAACACTGGGCGGTTGAAGGATTGTTTACAGTACTGGTCTCTATAATTCCATTTGGTGAATAAAATAATAATTCCTACACCTACACACCCTTACTTTGTCGTTTGTATATCTAGTTTATAGTGGATTACCGTTGGTGTTAAACCATCAGGGAAAAATGTTTTTCAAAACCTGTCAACCCTGTTATTGACTAAACAAAATACCAGTGTTTTTTGTTATCACAATTGATACTAATAACCCATTTGTTAACGATAAAAAACTGTACCAATTAACAGAAAATGTATTAGTGTTTAAATCTGCCCTGGAGAAAAAACATATTTAAATAAAGCTGGCACTTTTTTCTACTCTAAGTTAATTTTTTGTTATTAAGTACACACATTGTCATACAGATAAACTAAAATCCAACTTCTGTCTATATCCTCGAATGCACTAGTTTAATTTGCAACTCTCCGTTGTAACAGATTGTTCCTAAATCCCGGGCTGTACATGATTGTAAATGCGGGTTAGGGTAACAGTTGCTATGCAAAACTACAATGTGAACCGCACACACACACACTATGGAGAGCGGTGTGTGTTGGTCAGTTGCTCGCTTGCAATATCCTGGCTCAGCCAGTGCCGTGGTCAATCGGAGGGGCGTCAACTACATGCTTGCCGGTTTTCATTAACGTACGTACAGGCGGGACCGTTTGGGGCTTCAGTACCTTTGAACGGCTCCAATGTGGTGTTACGCGCAATCGCAAATAAATTGCCGATGTTTACGATTCGGCAAGCCTGTACACAAGCCTCGCGGCTCTTCAGTCTAGATTCACGCATATTAATCTCGCTACCAAAACCCGTTAGCATGAATACAACAAGCCGCCAATGCTGTGCTTCAACGAACCCAGGAGTTACACACCAGCTCGTTTTGCTACTGTTGTTATTCGGGTTATGTAAATAATATAGCGAATGTATTTGTATTTCGCACAATTATTGGTAATGCAGTTATAGTGTGTCATCAAGCTTTGCTAATGTTTACGTCAACTAGATACTAGCAAGGTTCGTATGAGTACAAGTTAACCAGGAGGTAAATGTGTTTAGTCAAGGATTATTATCAAAAGCGTTGAACAGTAAAGAGAGAAAATGGAGCGCTTTGAATGTATAAGATGGTAAAACATATTGGCAAGATTCTAAAATGATTAAATTTGAAAATGAAACTACTTTTACGACATTAACACTTAATGAACGTTGAAGTTCTCGGGTAATATCTGTACACTTTCTAACTTCAACTCAAATATGAAGTTCCCTCAATAGAATTGCACTGAAATGCATACATCGTTGAGAGAATTTCATCTATTGTCCGCTAGAACGGTTTCAATACAACTGTACTTTATTTTAGTCGTTTTAATATTCTATCGAAAGGCCAATATATATTGAAAGAGAGAACCGTACGTTCCATCTGCTAAAATTAAAGTAATCATAGTTTCAATATAGATTTTCTTCCAATCTTTCTACAGGCTCCACTTTAAATCCACGCTTGGCATTTACAGTGTTAAGCTTAACTAATATAAATGGTACGTTTGACAATACAATCTGAAACAGATTTTGAAAAAAAATCTGCTCCACCGTCGTAGATTTCCATTGAAATAATTGTCAAAACCCTGTCGTGAACCAATTAGAATCGATGTTACAAACTCGAATGCATGCATATCCGGGTGTGTTTGTGTGCGCGAGTGTGTATTTTACTGTAAAACAACGGTGGTACGTGAAAGCCCGAACGCGGCAATGAAACAAATTGATGTGATATTCTGTTTGGGTGCGTATTCCCATATGCGCAATTAGTTTGTTGGTCAACATCCGGTCGAATTGTGTCAGGCTTCACCAGCAGCAGCAGGGGAGGATGGTGAATAACATTCAGAGTGGTAGTCATACATACGCGCGAATCAGTGATGTCGAAGTGCTAACCAAATAGTCTTTAATTGGACACAGCAACGGTTATTGTACAAATATTATTAAGCAAACGGTGTACGAGACAGATCTGATTAGTCCATCAAACGGAAACTCTGCCAGTGGTCACACCGTGATCAACTTAACTAAATCTAGGCATCACACCTCACACCTTTCGTAAGGAATTTTTATCGGGAGTCTAGCATGAGGAATACATAGTTCAGCTAGGAGACTATTTCTGGGCATCAGCAGCCGATGGAGAATCTGGCCTGGTACTATTAACTGGATTAAACTTCAATAGCCTCGCTGTTGGACGATGGCCATGATGAGAATGAATACAGGGTTTCTATGTCACTGTGCAATTGTTTGATGATTGACGTTTGACGTACGGATGAGCACGTCCCAAATGGACAACGAAGGGTGCGAATTATATTTGATGGACGGACTTAATAATAAGGAGAGAAATGTGTTCATCGAAGCAAATGTGAAGAGAAGTTTTTCAACTGATAAATATCACAGATACATTGTCGAAGTAAATATAATATTAGAATATTTGGACGATACAAAATATGAGGTAGATTGGTACGATTCTATGATACATGATTTTTCAGTTTTCTAAATGATTTTACTATTGCTAAACATTGTGAAAAGTTTATTGTATATTGAAATTTGCTAATTAACAAAATTATAATTGGCGGTGTTCTGTGAACTAGCCAATTATCATCTGTAATATTCAATACTAGGAAATCAACATTCTGTGAATATATATATTTGATATCCATGTTTTATCATTCAGAGTTGGTTAAGTTTAACTAATCACCAGGATCTCTAAGGACCTATTCAAGGTCACACAATTTCCAGTGAAAAGCTAACAAAACGAATGAAAATAAATTTTCGTCATTTTGTCGACTCATAAAAATTACATCAATGCCTGACCGTCCCCATCCGTAGCAGTTTTTCATTTACATTCGCTAAATACTGTCGCAGCGAAAAAAAAGAGTATTCTGGGAAAGACTCGCCATTAAAAGTGACAGTGAATCAGGCGCGTGTCGTGTCGCCCCAGTGGAAGGGTGCGGACAGACGAGACCGTGCCCATCTTTTTTAATTAGCATCTATGAAATGAATTATTAATGAATACACTGGAGGGGTTGGTGCAAGGATTGCATGCTTCGCGTTCAGTGATTGTAATTAAGGTAATGGTGGACATATGGTTGCTGTAACTCATTTTTACTCTGCACTAAACAGTGAGAGAGAGGGGACGAGGAAGAGGTATAAGAGTCAATGGTCTGGACAGTGTATTAAAAACATATACACATTCCACTGATACAGATGCATGGATCTGAATCATTTTGTTATTGATTTATTACTGGCGTGAATGGTCAGTTTTTTTCGGCTGTGTTTGTTGGAGAGTGATAGATGCTGAGATGAATTTTACATTGATTAATAGTACATGGCTGTAAAAGTGGTATACTCCAGTTTTGTGAAAGATTTCAATATTCCTAGTTCCCGGAATATTTACAATATAAACAGTGATAACAATAATATAGAAATAAATAACATCAACTCCATTTTATAATACAATATGACTATCTCTGTTAACCTCTATTCGAATTGAAATTTAATTGTCACTTCAGTATTAATTACCCAATTCCTTCATAATTGCTCGCTTCATTATTTTTAATGTGCAGAAATTAAAAGTTCACTTCGCGCTGTTACAACGAGGAGAATCAAATCAACAGCTATTAGTCTGTTTCAATCTTTAATCTGCTGAATGGAAATCTATGCTTTTTAATTACATTATCATAGACAGAGAAATGGAGAGAATCTCTCTCTCTCTCTTTCTCGCTCTTGTGGGGAGTTGTCAGTTGCTTGTTGGTGTAGATTGCATGTGGTGTTTTCGTAGAGTATCTATGGATATAAATCACTTTGCAAACAGTCACAGCAACACCTCTTGCAAGCACTGGATTCAGACTGGCATTCTTTGTTTGTTAAAGTGGATTTTAGTTAATTTTGTGGCTTGCAGAGGGGACAGTGTTAGCACACAAATACACACACACATACACACATGTATATCACACGCAAATTAAGGGCGCGACACTCGCAATGCGTAATGTGTCTGTCACATACACATGGGTATGTTAACTCATATTAACTCAAGGGAATGTATACAAATGTGTATACCTGTATGAACGTGTAAGTCAAGCGAGGTTTTATCAACGTTAATGTGCAATAATATGCAATATGGTTTTATATTATTTTAATAATATATTACCTTGATTTAGATTACTTTGAATTCATATTGTAAACTGTTTTTATTTTAGATTTAGTTTACATTATTCGAATGTAATATTATGTATAACAGTAAAAATAAAAGTGCAGAAAACTAGGGATTGTATGCATATAAGGGCTGATATAATGCCTACAATTTTCTATGTAAATATCAGAAGGGTGTGTA
>JAGJTL010000037.1:307584-323822 GCA_022063505.1 Calosoma granatense
AAATGTGTATACCTGTATGAACGTGTAAGTCAAGCGAGGTTTTATCAACGTTAATGTGCAATAATATACAATATGGTTTAATATTATTTTAATAATATATTACCTTGATTTCATATTGGAAACTATGTATTTATTTCAGATGTAGTTTTTATTATTCAAAGTTATTATTATGTATAATAGTAAATATTAAGAGATTGTAGAAAACTAGAGATTGTATGCATATAAGGGCTGATATAATGCCTACAATTTTCTATGTAAATATCAGAAGGGTGTGTACTTGCATAGGTGTGACCACTACATGTCATTTTGTTAGATTTTAATAGCACGCTTTGTTTTAATGGATTGGTGTGGTCAGGCATGTATCATACCATTATAACCCACACACACAGACACATTCATTGAATTAATGGTAGTTTTTCATTTAAAAAATTAACCTTAATTAATTTTTCACCAAATGTAGGGTTTTTTTTCGACTGAATCAGATTTTAATTAGCACTGCTTGTAATATTAAATTCAAAGGAACGTTTTAAACGTAATCTGATCAGAATTATAAATTTGTACTTAATATTAATAACTGTACTCATTTAGTATGGTCATTATTTTCAACAATACGGGGATTATTTCTGATCTGTGTCACTTGATTGTGGCAATTATGAATTTTGAAGGGGTTGAATTTAAGGGTGTAATGAGATGCATATTAATTTTATTTTTGCTATTAGTTAGTGCATCAATTACAAGATCTTTCTACGAATTACTCTCAGGTCAATAGCTCTCAATCACGTACAATTTCTAATTAGTTAAATTTACACCCGATATCTCAAGATGCAATACGTATTATACATCAATATTGATGTTTGTTGTTCAAGCAGAATAAAATACATTAAGACGTAACGAGGTAATCTCACTTTTGCTGTTTCTATTCCAAAGTTTATGATGACATCGTTAAAGTAAACCGGAAATCGAAGATCGCACTGATATGTATATAAATGCGATTAAGAGTCGTGCCTGTTCCGTTCTCCTTCTTTTCGCTCCTTCCTCACCGCCTCACCGTACACTCTGTTCCACCACTTGTATTTGAAGATTACGAATTGAGATTCGCGTGAAGCTAACGCGCGCGAGTTTACTTTGAGGGAACTTTGTTTAACAATCTGGTTTTTGCAACGATGATATTACGGATTTAACGCCGGTTAGCGGATCTTTTTGTACGGTTCAGGAAATTTACTTTCACGTTTAAAAACGTATATTCACGGAAACTTAAAACAGACAGAAGTATGTTTGTTTTATAAATAGTACATTGTTTTAAATAATTTATTTATAATGGACAAAAAAATATCTGTCTGGTTGTATTATGCTATGAGAATAGGTAAACAACGTGGTTTCATTTCGATATTGTTTATTTAAGATATTTAAATCGCAGGCTTGGAGAAATTTAGTATTTTATTTGGTAACCATGTTTCCGAATAAATTATATTCTCTACGTGAATTGAGACTAGACATGATTATCTGTTATTATTATAAATAGCAATAATTTTATCAAGATACTAAACTATATTAATGTCTACTATTAATAGTATAAGCAATGAAATTTATGTTCAATAGTTAATCTATTTCTAAATTGTATAGTCTAACGTTATTTGTCTGGCTCCTTGTCTAAGGTAATATTATTATTTCGTCTACCTGTCGTCTGGCATTCTGCGTTTATATTGCATCGTTCTGTCTACGCTAAACATTAAAATAACTAATCTACTACATCACCCCCACCCCATCACGCAGCACTAACCCGCCATCTTAACTACGGAGTACGTCAATAGTAATTTCGTTACTAAAAAATGAACTTAATCTATATAAATTGTTTCGTCGGCCCGAGATACAGGGAGAATTTCATTATTCAGCATGATTTTTCGTTAAAATCGTGGAACTTTGTGGGTATAATCTGGAACCCTCCATCAGCAAGAGAACAGCCAGTGATGGCAGGCCTTGGGAGGGGGGTGGAGCTCCCTCTCTCTCTCTCCCCCTCGCTGTGTGTGTATGGGGAGATTTTGTGTGTGTTCTGAAGGTTAGACATTTCGCGGCAGCAGGATTCCTTTGTAACCTTTTACATTCTTTTGAAAAACGCTATAAGATCAGTCATTCATAGTAGGATTTCTTGTCGTATAACGCTTGCGTCAGAGCCTTGCTTGATATTTCTTTCTTTATTCGAAATGCTCGTCCACTTCAGATTTACCAAAATCGATGATTTCGTACGTTATAAAATATACAGTAAGCGTAGCTTTACTGTGGAATAAGCGAAAGGGATGGGGAGAAATTGGTGGTTTGAAGGAGTAATAACTGTCGATGTATTTCAATTTTTCTTTGTTCGGTTAATGTTACGTATTATTGAAATAAAACCCATTACTGCAACGAAACATATTCACTGAAATTCCCTCAATTTTGCTGCGAACTCTCAGTATGATGTAATGAGGAAAAGCGTTTTATTTTTTGCTTGTCTAATCATATTCTCTAGCAGTACTAGTAGTAATTCAATAATATGCAATTAGTGTGGCAACACTTTGAATGCAGCAATATCAAAGATATATTGCAAGCAACTATTGCTTCTGCACAATCAATTTTCTTAAAGAGCTCTTTTCTGCTTGCTGAAATAATTACATTAAAAACGTTTTCCCTTGAGTTTGAAATGTACCTATTAAGGTATTTTCTATGATATGAAATTTTATTTATGTATGAACAGAAATGAACAGTATGCATTTTATAAATACTCTACTGTGAAGGCAGAATTATGGAATAAAATAATTTATGATTAGGCATTAAATGAAACATATATTAAACATAAATGTTCTAGAATGTTGCGCAATTGCTTGGCACTAATATGTACATTTTTATACTGATAGGAAGTCACGTCTGAACAGGATATGTCGCCATATTAGAATACTGCATCGCTGTAACGTTAATATATCTCTTGCGTGATAATTTACTATGCAAATATAACTATTTTTCATCTTACTATATTACTTTAATGATAGTTTTGCACAAAAATCACGAACCATCATTATCTTTGGGTTAATTTTAACCAGTCATGAATATATTGATTGTATATTTAGTTTTATTTGGTTTTAAGGATTTTTGAATTAAAAATATTTATAGATTTAGCCTTCAAAAGAAAATCTATTTATCTTCGATATTCTGAGATATGAATTATTCGCTTATCCAATTTACTATGAATAACTAACTTATTCGACTTGGTACAGTTGAATATAGTTCGCTTAATTTCTAGTAATAATATCCCAAGTCTAGACTCCATTTTGCTTAATCACATTGCTCTTTTTAATCACTCTGCGTGTAGTATTTGATTGAAACGATTCAATATAGCTGTTTCAATACGTTACATTTGGAGACTCCGCTGTGAGTTCCATTCATACGTAAATTATTATTTCACCTGCTAAGACGATTGCAACACACATGCATACACACAGTGGTAGAGAATTTGGCATTACTACCTACCACACTTGATTCAACTCTGTTCTAACTTAGATATTCACTAGGCAAAGGCTACTGTAGTTACGGACCATTGCTGTGGGCCAAGCGAATTAAATCCCAGTGCAAATGAACTTGCCTGAGTAAATGCATCGAATCGGAATCTCGCTCGATTGCACAAACTCGAAAGCAATAACGTGCAGAAATGCAAATCTCACTATTATGTTCGGTATTAATTCATATTTCCTCATTGGCAATGATGATTGCACGTCTCAAGTGTGTATTTATCCGTACAAATATAGAAAAGTTATTGACTATATGAATAGATCTCTTGTAAACAAGTCGTTACAAGTTGTTCCCGTTGTTCTGTTAGTGCACTTTTCGACTATACCGCTTAATGAAGGCTTACTACAATAGTTGCTAATGAAGGTGAACGAGTACATGGTGTGCTTCTCTCTTTGTCTCTTTGAGGACGCCGCTGGAAACTATAGTTCTCCTTGAAAGCTACAGGAATTATAGTGTGGTCGGCCCCAACTAAGCCGCCCTAATCCAGCCCGATCTCTCTACCATATGTACGTTGTATCCCCTCGTATGTGTGGCGACGTGTGTATGTGTGTGTGTAGTCCAGAGGAGGTCATACGATGCGCTTGCCCCTTGTCAGGCTTGCGGTTGTGAGACCGAATACCGTCCTGTTGTGTGTGCTGTGCTAGGATCCACTTCCATCTTCCTTCACCGTAAGCTTTAGTCCACGTGTAGTTGTTCGTTCCTTGGATCCCTGTTGGTATCTCCATCCGTACGACCACCACAGACCACGCACTTGCCCTCCCACTCTCTCCCACCGCTAAACATCAACTGTCAACTTGGATTACGATTATTTCAGCGCACGACGGTTCACCACTCGGGACAGTCCGATGAACACACAGCCGGTGTAAAAATCAGAAAGCATATTCTGCACTCCATGTCAACTGTCTCACATACATACGTGCGTTAAAAGTTACTAGTATTTCAATGTACATTTCCTTGGAAGGATAAATAAATGTTAATGTAATTTTAGAAGATTGGTATTTCTTCTGATGCTATCACATACTGGTATAATAGTTTCTTTAATTATCATCTTGTATTGCTCTCTTCACGTAACTTTAGATTAACTTCGCCTTTATCTTGTCTAATGGATATTCGTTTGTGTTGTTTTATTTGGGAACTTAAAAACTGACTGCCGTCATCAAGTAAGAAACGGCCGCTTTTAATAAGAAATTAGCTTTCTTTTACTCCCAGTCTGTCGTCTGCCTTTGATGATTGTGATGTCGACGAGCTATTGTTCCGTGGTACTTGTATTGCTGGCCATTGTCTTGATGCCTAGAGTCGTTAAAGTCCTTCACGTTGGCAAGCCTGCACCGTCACTACACTAACACCATCTATCGACCATCATCCATAACACGACCTTGCACATTCACAGAGACAAGTGTTTGGGTCGTGTATTTGATCTGTAAAGGAAACCCTGCAACCGACATCACGGATTTCTCTTCACACTTTACATTGCCTTGTGTTTATTTTACTACGGGCGAAAAAAAAAATACATATTTTTCTTATGATTCTATAATATGTTTTTTGAAAAGAGTTCCCCGAAGATTTACGAAAGGAACGCCGCCGGTACAAGAACAACTTCAAAAGAAATGGAAAAACTGAAAACTCTCAGTCAGATTTCTGTTTTCCAGTATATTTTATGGTTATTTAAATATTTTTATTTGACGTTTCAAATTTTTTCGTGATATTACCTTGCATGTGTTAAATTATTCAATAATTTCTTCTCAATGCTGTAAAAAATGGAAATGTAATAAGGGAAGAAGAAGAAGAAAAAAGAGGACAGTATCTTACTATGAATGTATATAGTTATTATAACTAATAAATAGAGATAGGTAATACACTTTTAAAGCATAAATCTAGATGTCCAAATACAATAGATATATATTACTAACCAGGTTAAACTTGCTTCGGAAACTTCGGAATATGTTTGGTGTACGGTGCATTTGTCAATATTGTGTGTACATCAGTGTGCAATGGATCTTAAGGAGAAGAGTGAGTTCTCTCTCTGTGTGTGTGTGTGTGTGTGAAATGACAAGATGGCGTCGCTGCCAGTGGACTGGAACTGTCCTTAACTTTCTCGTCGTTGTTGGTCGGTGAGTTATGTCGCACGTAGCAAGTGTAGCCATGATTCATGTTTAAAGTGCTTTTAACACTGGAAATAAGTCGGAGTTCCTGGATTCTAAGTACTTTGAGTGGAAAATAATATTGTTGTACCTCTTCTTCGTCTGCTTCTATTTTAATGTCGTCTGTAATAATTAATCACTCGCTCGTTTCTCGAGAGCACATCACTTCATACCTTCCATGTTTTGCTGTTTCCTCGTACTGGAATCAAGTGTGTTGGTTTTTGTCTTTTCTCCCGTTGTGCTCGGTGTTTCGAGGTTAATTCCTGGGTAACATGTATTTAATTCAAGCAGCCATTATGAAGCTTGACATATGTGATGGAACACCGTACCCGTCAGCTTAAATGGGCCGTGAACTTGGATGGATGATGACTTGCAGACACTCGGAGGAGAGTTTTTAAAATATTCATAAACACATTTGTGAAAAATTACATACATCATGGCACACATCTGTATTATGGAGATTTTCCACTTAATGTGCAGAAAACATAACAACTTTTTACCTTCTTATACACAGAACAAATATCGATTGCGAAATTTTGATGGAAATATATGTATATATAATATTTATTGGTGGTTTTAATATTGCATCCCTTGTTGCTAAAATATTAAAGAAATTGAAATGTGAATTTAATAGCCATTAGCTATTCTCTGTGGTCTAGTTTACATGTGCGTAAACATTGTCAAGAAATGAGTTAATTTACATAACAATCACGCACAGGTTTTAAGGCCGCTGCAGTAAGCAGGTAGCAAAATCTTGGGTTCACAAGGGCCACTAAGTAAACACATGCATGAATAGTCTATTGTAGTAGAGCTAATAAAAGAGTTTGTATAAATTAATTTATATCTTTGAATGTATAGGTACATGGAATAGTATGTTTATTACATATTACTCTGACCACAATGTATCTTTAATAGAACAATATTTGAAAACGTTTATGATAATATATGCTACGTAATATTGCTATAAAAATGTTATAAATTAATATTACTTTCTGTATGTTATCGTTTAGTATTTAGTATGATTTTTAACTCGAGCTAGTGTAGGCAAAGCACTGTTAATGAATATCTTGGTAAGTTTTAATTAAGGCTCGGATCAAATGTAGTTCAAACAAATGTTTTGGATGGAAACTCTAGTATCGTATTAAAAAACTCTTGCATAGTTTCATTATAAAAATATAACAAACATTTGTAAGAAAGTCCTATGGTGACTAGAACAGATTTTTTTATTTTACCATTTGTAAAAATTCCACTTGTTTTATTGAAAATGAAGTAATAAGTATAAAGTATAATATTTACTGTAATTTTGCTTATATTCATCACATCTTATTTATAGACGAAATTTTAAATTATCGAAGATTGGAAATAAATTTGTTAAACAAATTTCAGCGTGTTTGATTTAAAAGAATCTTGTTTTTACTGGGCAAAGAAATGGTTCGAAATTGAAACGAAAGCAAAGATCCGGTTGACAGACATATAGCAGAGGAATGGCAGGGGAATGAGTCTTCCCATTCATTCTTGTCTTCTGGTGAAGAGTAAACATTTCAGCGGAACGATATTCTCGAAAAAGATGGAAGTTTAAAAAAGAAAAACTTTAGTCCTGATGACAAGTAAACTACATTTACAAAAGCCTACCCTTGGTGAATATTCAATGTCTACTGAACTTCTTAATCCGGAAACTTTGCCCGGCTCTCGTGAAACTTATGAATATGGCTGTAAAGGATCGAAGCATAATAAAACCAAACCACCAAAACCAGCGCAGCACAAGCGTGTCCGAGCAAATAACAAATCCTTTACTTCCGATCATAAAAACATCGTCATGTCACATCCAAGCATTTCAACCCAGGCGAAAAGTTAAATAAACATAGCCATATCTTTACAGGATTAAACAGGAATTGTGAGTGTATGTGTGTGCCATATTATTAAATCAAGTAGACGAGACCTAGATTCCTATCTAAAATTGTAAAAAACAGTGATTTCTTAAAAGACGTAATAGTATCGTCCATCTCCAAGGTGAGTTTGTAGATTTTTCATATTAAATAAGTTTTTACATTGACGGCTACTTTCATTTAAACATATTTCATATTCTTCCAAGTATCTCCTTGGTGCGTAACTTGTCATGGAAATATTTTCAAGAATTAACAAGTCTATGCAAGTAACTGAATGTATAACGGAATCTACCGCTGTGAGATATTTGACTTGAATCAGAATGAAACTAATGAAATATTTGGAGAGAAACGCGAGACGCCCAGCCATTGCTCTTTACGCCCGTGTAAACAATATTAATAAAAGTAAATAAAACTTCTCAGTATTTTCCGAATTGAAATGGAACCGACTAGAAGCCGGAAAGGGCGAAATATGTTTGGTTTAAACTTCAGAATAAGTCCGCGAGCAACTTTCTCATTTTCAAAAAAAGTTTATTCGCTCGCTTTGTGTATGATCAAAAGGTTATTTTACCACAAACTCCATTAGCTCAAGTCATAATTCTTTCATTCCCCAGTCTCTGTGCCAACGTACATTGGATATATCATGGCCTTCTTTAAATATCTTTCTTAACCCTTTTAATACACTATGAATCTCTGAACGTTGCCCGCCCGCGCGCGCGCGCGCTTCCGTGCGATTTATAATGCTGCACACAGTGCTGTCAGGTCACACAAACAGGATATCCTTTCCCAAGTGCCTACTGTATATATGTATGTACAAGTATGTAGTCTTTATAATCTGGCCTCCAATGATAAACATCTCTCCTCCCCGCCCTCTCTGGCCAAATGTCATAATAATACAGATGCATTCTTCTGGAAAACTTTACTGTTGAAAACAAGATCTTACAAAAATAATAAAAGATTCGTTGGCTTTTCAAACAATCCGTTCTCCATTCGTTTAAAATATAGTAATGCAAAGTATAAAACTTCTAGCAGGAGAAAATTCAATTTAACAAAAATACACTCAAGAAATATGGAGAGAAGAACTCGAGGAGCCAACGAAAGATTTCTCTAAAAGAAATTGAAGTATGTTTAGCAAAATAAATATATTTCCATTTCAGCAACTACGAACAGCAAGTCCTGAGCTTTGAAAGTAACGTTCTTTAGTGCTTTTAGAATGAATTATTTCGTATAAAAATTGGAGACGCACGAGACTAAACATGCATTTACTTAACGATAATTTTATCCACGGATGAAAACGATTATTTCACTTGAAGATTCTTCTAATCGAGGATAGAGGAAACAATTGGAAATATGAAATGATTTCCAACCCGCGATTAAGTCATCAATGTATAACCGTATAATTATTTGATCTGAAGTTCTGTCATTAAACATGCATTAGATTTTTCGATTATGCACTAAGTATCCAAACATTAATTCCTCACCGATGCACACTTTATAAGTTTTCAAATGGATGCACAGGAGAATTTTTTTCCATTCAATTCAACGATGAGAATCGTCGTACGGATGAGTGGAGAGCAATTCCGAATGCTTCGCTCGTAGAACACAACAGTGACGCCAGTAGCAAAGACAAAAATATGTTTCCTCAAGCAAAAACACTATCGGCTTCTTTTATCAAATTAACTGTAAACAACGCCATAAATAACGGACAATCCAAACGAGTACCTCTTTTTACAATTTCGATGTTAGCGTGAGCGAGCGTTCCTGCAAAAACTCGGGAGCAGATTCAAGCGGTTCAGGGGTTTTTTCTACTATCGGACAGAAGTATTTCCAATGCAATTCCGGTGTGCTGTGGTTTGAATGTAGGACAGTTCAATATTCTATTACATACACAGAAGAAGTACTGTGTACATGTCATAGTGATTTATCCTTAATGCTAGTTTATTGTGCTTTCTGTAAAGGTATTGGAATATTGCAATTCATATTTCAAGCCATGTTTAACCAGATATATGAAGTATGTAATAATAAATTGATGCATTTGTAATATCTTTACTCATTGTGAGATAGCCAGGATTTGTGGTAAGAAGATAATTACACATTCCTCAATCAGCTGTCTTAATTTAAACCTACCTAAAGAATTTACTTCGGAAATACTATGTCTCCATTGACATAGACTTTATTTCTGCAGAAGACTAAGTTTTTTGATTGTAGCTAGAGACAAATGCAATTTTTACAATATCCCGTTGCCACTTGTTACATTGCGATCGTTCCGTACTCTATCAGCAACTCGTTCCGGCCATGAAACATTGTTACATGCTCGTGTGATGTGTGAACACGCGATGACATGCTCAATTTGTCGTAAGAAATGACGACCGTTATCTCTGCACTGTTGAAGTCACGTTCTCGAAGGCATTTCTGAAGTAACTATATGGTAGAAATGTCTAGTGCAGTGTTACAGTTGTATGGCTGAGGTAAGGCAGGTATTTCAGCCGGCTAGAGAATAAATACTACCTGGTATGGTATGTAATAAGTGTTGTTAATTCATTAGCGCGTTCAATGTCAGAATCTGGCAGACTGATGGAGCTACGCACTATGGTTGCCAACACAATTCCGTATTCAAGGTTAATTTATATACTACATCCTATACATACATAATTATATATTGACGAAATTTACACACGAATGTACTATATTTAAAGACATTTAATTTGAATTTGCCACAAAGAAATTCTAGCCTAGATTTTAACATATTCATAATTGAATATCCTAGACTACGTTGGATGCGTTTTAAAAGACTATATTCGTAGTTTAGAACAATCTTTTTCAGACTTACACAAATATTTACTCAACGACACGCTCTATACAAATAGCAGTGGTCCACATCGATCTTAACATTCTAGAGAGCGTCTCGACGCCACTCCGTTTGCCGCCGCCTCTCGCAGACGCAGACAACAAGAAATGATAGAGCGCATTAATTTCGGAACCAGTCCCCGGGACACACACACACAAGTACCTCACAAACGATACGCTGTTTTTTCTGATGTAATCATTAGTTATTGTTAAGTGGCATAAAACATGGACCAACGGCTACACCGGCCCTGGTTTTTCATTATACCAACCGGAGCCTACAATGCTGTTAATAGTCAGGTCAGGATTTAGGGTGGGAAACAGATGATGAGAAATGAATTGTCATATAGTTTTAACAGAAGCAGATGGATGAGATTTAAAGAGTTACGACGAACAAAATTAGAACTCTATCGGAGTACCCTAAATTTCTTTGCGAAATCAATTTAGATTTGCGATTGTTCCGCGAACAATAGACGAAAACTAAAACGTTCCTTTATTTATTTTAGTTAATGACTTATTTGCAGGCGATCAGATTAGAGTGCATTTCGCAGTGGAATTCATTTCCGCTTTTAAGAAAACTATAAAGGACACTGCGATAAAAGTTTGGCTTTGAAAATGGAAATGACCTGTATGTATGTATGTATGTATAAGAAGATTTGCTAAATGTGTATGTGTGTATGGTCGCGACCTGAAGTCGGACGATGGCAGTGGACGGTCTCGTGTAGTTATTTATTATTTCCGATTTTTTACTGGTGCTAGTAGTTTTTGAAAAAGGTCGGAAGGATAGTGGCGGCAGCGGCGACGTTGGCCTCGTGAGCAAGAAGGGGCGGACGTTTACGAGCGGGAAGAGGGCAGCACATGGGGGAGATTTACTACAGACATACACATGGACATTAGAACATAGCCAAGGCTAGTTATCGAATAGTAAAACATTGTGCAGGTACTGTCGTTTGTACAAACATGCATACTTTCATACATATATATGTACTTATATACATACATATATTTTTGTCTAAATTTCTGTTTTATTTAACTAATTACTGGATATAAGTTAATTTAAAAAACTTAGTCTTAATTACAAGAAATATAACGTTTGGTAATATTTCCATAATTAATGTTATAATTTTCATAGTAAAATTAATGCTCTATACATATATAAAGATATCCATAGCTTTTGCCTCACTTCGTTACACTTTTCGTCTGATGTGTTTTGTTTAGGAAACTCTTCAGAACGCAGTGACCCTTACCATGCCAACTCTCACATACACACACACACATATATATTTGTAGGTTGTATCCTTTAACACTCTTTCCCCACCTTCGCCGGCTCGTTCACTCGCCCGCAGTATACATTTTTTATATCATACAAATTTCGCCAGCGTTCGTCATAAAAAAGTTACGGAGACATCAACCTTCCACGTGTGCACCCATCGAGCGTGACTCTTGCTCGCTCGCTCGCTCGGGTGAATTGCATGTTTTTACGTGCAGATTTGAGCCCAAATGTTGTTAAAACATAACTTATACGCCACGACTATGGCTATGCTTTGTGGAATATTGTGTATTTTGTATAATTTACACACAGATAACGATAATTACCCAGGCTAACGAAATCACGGTCCATTTAACTGGGAGTACTTGAGGAATCCGATGCCGACCGCGACAACAGCTGATAAGTAATGGCCGGTAGTTTGTACAGGTCGCCACCAGAGGACCTGGCGGTACATCACGTTGTGGTTTCTTTACCGCTAAAGCGTGGAGCATAACGTTAGCGTAGCGTAACGTATAGTAACCGACGAACGCACAGATAACGAGATCTGCATTGTGTTTGGTTGTTGCTTTATGCCAAAGATTATTCATTGTTGCTCGTGTATTATTAATCATAGTACTGGTATATTTTAATATAAACATGAAAGAAACCTGCAGTCATTTTGTTCAGTGTGCTACAAAATATTCCAATATTCATTAAGCATCCAGATATCTGTTTTTTCGCTTTTTTAAATAAAACATTTAATAAAACATAATTACAGCAAACTCCGAGCTATCAGTAAACTTCTAAAATAAAAATCCTGAAGATTCTCTCGCGAAAAATAGCATATATATTTATTATCACTACAAGTTTGCCCGAATGCACTTTCAGCTGCAAGAACATTATTTTTACTATTTCTTATTTTAAAACCAACCCGTTAGAATGCTAGCATATAATTTCATCCTACAACCTCTGGTTGTGGTATATTTGCTGTGTATGTCGTATAGTGAAAAATGCATTTGCTCTCTGAGTGGTGATGCATCGTGCTCGTGTGAAGTGCAAGTGAGCGAATCGCCGCGTCATGTCTGACTTGACTATGAATCGAGCGCATTTCATCCTTGCCCGGGCATTCATGCTTAATGACGACGGCATTCAGTTCAGAAGAGCACCACCACCACCACTAACACCAGCGTGTTGGAAACGTTGAATCCCACTCAGCGTCATACACACAAATGTCGCATCATTATTGTCCACAAATCCCAGTGCGCCCACACAAGCGCTCAGTCTCTCTATGTGACAAGATACTTGTGACACTTATTTAAAACAAAGAAAGCATCCGTGCAGCACACTATCTCCGCGCGGCAAAGGATTGTATGTTAAGGTTTTTCATGCGGCTGGAGATAAAAAGAATTAACAGATGCAACGTTGATAAAAAGAAACTGTAGCGGAGTTCTTTTCGCTTGCTAGAATCGTATGAGAGTTGGATTGGTAGTGTTACAGTCATTCATAAAAAAATGGTGGATTACAACAGCGGGTGACAGATGAAATCAGTGTACACTCATATATAGAAATAAAATAACGGTGTTATGTTTGTTGACAGTGACGATTTTGTTGCTGTTATAAACAAAAGATATATTAGTACATTCCTAGTTTCTTCTATAACAAATAGATAACAGTTTACAATCAAGTAAGTAGTACAAAAATTGAGAAACAATAATACTGTTTTTTGTTTTTATAAAACTCCTCTTCAGTAGGAGTGTACGCATATATCCATGTGTCATGTACCCCCTCCACTACCCTATATCCTCCTACTCCACACCTCTTCTCAAATGCGAGGTGTCGTTGATGTAAAGAATGGTAGTAATCTGTGCCGGTGAGGTGCTCTGGCATTGCCATCAAGGAATCAGCATAAAACATGCGACAGAAGAAAACGTATCTCGATTTTGGAAGAACCGAAGTAACGGATGTTGCTATTGCTGCGGCCTCAACATATTCAATGGCTGGCCATAAAATAGAATGGCACAAACACTCCCACACACAAACACACACATAGAAATATAGTCAGCGAATTCACACACAAACAACTGAGCTAACGCCATCATGCGACAAAACCAATGGCATGAAAGAAAAACCAATAAAATCAACAAACAACGATTCACCATAAATTAAAACACAGCAATACACAGTCCAAGGAAAGATTTAAAACATCTACAGAAGCATATACTAGAAATAATTTCCAATTCTTATTAACGAGATTTACAATAGTTATCAAGACAGGAGTAATTTTAAATAGAGACTCTATAATTTTCTTATTCTATTATATGTAAATAAAATGTTGTACCAGCATGCAATAATCGAGGCTTTTGAAGTCATATAAAATTGCAAACGTTTCCATTCTTCTTCTTCTTCTTATTGTTCATTATTCATAGCATGCAAAGAGTCGAGCGTAAGATTACGTGTACTTTAGACAAACTTCATACTAGTTAGTTTAATGAAGCTGGCAACTTAAATCCACGACAGATGAATTCCAAACAAATTCACTTCACAAAGCACCGACGCAGCCAGCTAGCTGTAAATGGCAAACATCTAGAAGATTTGCCACATCTTGTACTACAAATGAACTGTTACGACGTGTTACTAGCTGTAGTACCACATAGTGCCTAGCTGTAGATCTATCAAAGACTATCTGTAAGATTATAAAATTATTTACACGACTTTCGAATGATTTTCGAATAGAGGAGATAATTGCATTTCCATTAACGAGATACCGTCCGGATCAACAGATCAACCCTCCGGGGACTTTCCGGGTCAAGTGTGCACGCAAAATACGAACGTTTCCGGGTCGGACACGCATCGGGGGTACGTGACTCCGGCACACCGATTTAATCCGGAACCGCTAGTGCACACGGACGACACCGGTAGCTCCGGATTCTCCCAATAAAATTTACGTCTTTTTAAGCGCGATTCTGCCCGACACCAATTACGTACTAACGTTTACTGGACAAATAAAACCTCTCCCCTCCTCACAGCTCCCTCTTCTTATCTGCCCTGTGTCAAATCGAATATCCTGCGTATCGCATTTTGTATTATATAGCGAAATGACATTCGCCCGTAACGCAATTTTCCAGAAATTCCAGCGTGTTTTTTAAAAAAGACGATTTTAGAACTGGTGTTAAATATTAATCGGTTACTGCTGTGATTTTGATGGCTTGTTCACTGATAAATTTGTCCTCCCAACGGTATTACGAACCGGTAAACTTGGTTTGTTGTTACAGATTCTCCGACTGCGAGGTCTTCGAAGAGTGCATAGTATTCTGATTTTAATTTGATGAATTTTCAAACGAAATACATTTGCTTTATTAAAATTTGTGCTGGTATTTTTCAGTAACAAACAATTTGTTATAAGTTTTCACAGTAATTTTAGAATTCTATTCTTTATATTTAAAGATAGACATTTCTTATGCTTCATTGAGAACACAACATTTTTTGTAAAATTTTCTGTCCATTGTCAAGACAATGCAAGATGCTTTATTCAGAATGTTTTTTAGAAATCCCTGCACAAGATTGTGACAGCCAATTTGTCCAACATTTAAAACATAGTGTGACCTGAATGATCGTCATGATGATCTGATGGAACACTTGTTCTCGCAGGCTAAAGCCAGGGTTAAGATATTAAATTTAATGTTCTTTTAACGAGACCTTAACCTTTAGTACAGCACATATACACTGGTCATCAAACAGCTAACAGCATGTTAACCACTTATGACCCTGTAAATTTATTTATTTAACAAATTACTGCACGCTCACTCGCTCGTATAATAAAATGAAGCGAAGCGAATATAGAAAATTACTTGGGGGTTTTATACTTATTTCTGTGTAAAACTTCCTAAGTAATTACGTGCAATGTACAACTCCCATTTCGTTAAAGTTAGCGAGCAATGGCGATATTATCAATAGCTTTAAATTTAAAAACTATTAAAGACTGAAAAGTGTTTCGTATTACACTGCTATATTTTCTTTTTACACTGTAAAGAGCCGTTAGAATAACCATCTATACAAGTTAGAATAAAGACTTGGAACTGGTTTTTTTTGCACAAATTGATTTTAAATTAATTGTACTGTTATTTTATTCAGCTCATGCAAAATAATAATTTAATTTATGTATGAACATTATTAGTATACGATCATGTCTCTCTACTTAAAATGCTAAAAGAACTGAATTATTGTTTTGTTTTTTGAGTACCTATTTCAAGTAATATATTTAAAAATTCATATATTGTTTATTCAAAGAGTTGTTTCATTAGTTATCTTAAAGGGAATATTTATTACAGAAAAGGTTCAATTCGACATAGTATATATTATTTATTATATTTCTGTTTAGTTTAGCAGGAGATTGATTTAGTGTATTTCTTATTTAAGTCAGACCTCGAAGTCCCAATTTCTGTTTTTTTGTACTCATTTATATAAAAAAGATATTTCCCACCTCTTACATTAACCAAGTTTTTCGTGTTTAACAGGAAATATAGATTTAACTTTATCCGTCCGGTATTGACGTGTTATAACCTTCTCTCTTTCTCTCTCTTTATA
>JAGJTL010000037.1:323915-340547 GCA_022063505.1 Calosoma granatense
CTAACACCTGTGGCATAAAAGTTTTTATTAAGCGTATATCTTGTACCAACACCGTATACATGCATTATTTGTATGTATACTACTAACAAACCAGTCCATACAAGCTTATATCACGTCCTGTCCATTCAGCGTTTTTATTTATTAGTGCATTTTACGATGGATACGCCTGCAGAATGTACTGGCAAAGGAGTGTCTAGTTGTCCCAGTGATCTACGTAGCATGTGTCACAGGAGGACGGGATCCCTATGGGAATAACTGGACGTGAGGAAGGAACCCTCTCCCTCACGATTACTCTGCTTTCAGCAAATATCAATTCTCCAAACAACACCTTTCGAAGTTATACGACCCGTCGTCACCTTGTCGGTACTTGTTCAGCAAATATCCTTTTGTAAAATGTTTCACGGAAGCAGGAGGGTAAGAATATTTATTTACAATTTTGAAATAGGATTGTTCATAATTCCAGTCATGTATTTTATACTGGCAGTAAATTATTTTTTCCTCAACCGAACATGCTTCAAATATATATTTTCTTCTGTTACTTACTGATTGATTTTTAAAAATGGAATATATTTATTTTACATTTACGGAAAAGCTAGATGTTGCATTTTATTTGCAATCACATGTGTATCAACAAAACTTAAATGTATTGATCAATCGCGTAAATTTCTAACTAATTTGAAACTTAGCAGTTGAAGAGTTAGTTCACAGAGAGTCGAACATAGTTTCGTCGTTTGGATCCGTACAAACAAGCGGCGACATACTACCAACCAGTAGAAACACGCTCGTTCACTCCAGCTACAGGGCTGGCTTTAAGCACACTACAAAACAAGCGTCCCAACCTCGGTTGCAATACAATAAACAATTCTTAACATCTGTACGGTCCAATAGCCAAAGAATAATCGAAACCATCCAGAGACGCTCCACGGAAATAGTGCACAGATGCAGTGCATCTTGGACTTACCATCTTAAGCCGACCCTGTGCTCTTCATTAAGTGTAATTCTATTAGTAAACAGAGTCCAATAAGTGTACGAACACAGAGTTCAGAAATTGAATACACACAGCGAATTCAATTAAAAGCTCCTTCTCTTGTTTGCGTCCAAACCAATCTATAGAAAGCGACATTACCGACCCGTCTCAATAACAGCTTTGACGTGGACCACTCCCCCGCCAACCTACACCCCAACACATACACGGGTACTTCTTCTTTGCCTTCTTGAGAAAGGAACAAGCAAGCGTCCTAGCACGTCCTAGCATACAGAGTACAAATTGTGGGTTTTTTAAAATGAAATTAAAAAAATCAAGGGTGCTGATTTTTCAGCGAAAATTCACACACTTATAATTGCCTTTAATATAGGTTAATTAAGTATCAGTAAATTGATTAATTAATCGTTATTTCACAGATATTATTAGGATTTTATTACATGTTTAAAGAATATGCTTGTAGCTCTATACATAACTATTAAAACGTTGAATAATGATTAACATTTGAATGATATTATTCAGTAAGATTAGAACAATTAGTTTATAAATAGATGTTCAGTTACAGTGTAACCCGCTTATAATGAACTCGCTTGTACTGGACACTCTGTTATAATGTACCCTTTTTTAAAGTCCCGGTTGAAACACGTGTAAAAACCTTGGTTAAAACGAACTCGTTTATAATAAACTTTCACCTATAATGAACCAAAAATTCGTTATTTTGTCCATTATAAGCGGAGCGATTAGGGACTTCCCTGATATTTATGACTCTGTTTCAATACTAAACAAAGTCAAACTTATTCTACATAAAGATTATATAGCCAGACCGTGGATCCAAACAAAATTAACCATTTTTTTTTTCAAAATATGTAAATTAAATACATACATTCATACATATGTATGTATTACAATAAGTTTTGCACATTTATTGTCAGGTTTATGTATACCTATATACGAGTACATAGTTTCATGTTGTGTTAGTTACCTTTTTTAATAAAAAACATGTCAGTGAAATAACATGAATATAAATTTGTTTAATTAGTAATTATTCTGATGAGAAGAACCTCGACTATAATGGACGATTTTACATGGTCCCCTGAAGTCCATTATAAGCGGGTTACAGTGTATTTATATTACATAATCATGTAACTCTTACTAACAGTATTTGATTAGTCTTCTGTACCAGCGAGTACGGTATATATAAGTTTTGTACTATATTCAGTGAATATTTGTGCTAAATATGTGTATAAATATTAAAGAATAATACATACATATATGGATTCTTCTACAGGTATGTTACAAGTTAAACCTTATTGTTTTTCTACTAATATCCATGTTTGTCATTTACTGCGATTAATAAATTTTGTTATGATTTTAATGTATGTTTGTATACTAATCTATTATTACACCATGCTTAATACGTTACTAAACATCACACATCGTACATGGATAATATTACTTACGAAATATACGAACTCGATAAAGCATATTATGTTAAACTTTGAACTACAAGTAAATTTAGAACTTTGTCATTTTAGTAATTTACGGATAATATTATCACATTACATTATTAGTAACGTGGTGTTGTGTTAATTATCTCGCATTAACTTGATTTAATATTTCCTGTAATGAATAGAAATTTCAAGTATTATTCTATGTTGATGAACTTATTTGTTTATATATTTAAAGAAGGTGATCACACCACAATATTACTAAAAGCGCGCAATTACGAAATAACGTTGAATGGGAAAACAGTAAAGTCAGGTCATATTGTATTCTCATTGATATTACCAACACACCAATGCCTTGTACTTGACTTTCGATTCATCCAGAACACATCTCTAGAGTAAATGGAGCCTCACCTACATTCCACCAGCTCGGTTGGATTAATAGAATACATTAGTATAGCGGCTCTTAACATTCCACTCGCGTTATAATTTCACTCCCGCTTTTCCCAGCGGTAAAATCGTTCGCGAATCACGTCATCTCGCCACGTTGGAATATCAGTTGGCTAGGCTGGGGTGGGATGCGGGTGGTTATCACGTAGATGCTCATAAAAATGTACATCATCGAATTCACATTCAATTCTGCATCCATAAGAGTCAATGTCTCCTGCGTGCTGCTGCTGGTTGTATGCATATATACATATTCATATATGCCTGCCATTTCTATGTATATGTACAAGGCAATCTTAATCAGTTCTTAAAGAAAAGAAACGATGCCAGAGACAATATCCTTGGAACGTGTTCACAGTGTTAAATGAAAAATCTGCAAGTTTGAAGGAAAACCTGGCAGCAGCTGTCGAAGTCTCGACTGTGCTAGATCTACGCGAGAATTCCGATCGTACAGGCGGCAGGCGGTTGAGGCGGAGATTGGGGAAGTGTTATTTCTTAAAGTACACTTTCTTTTGTTATCAAATTTCTTTTAAACCGTCTCTACATTGGCGAGAGAGACAGCGAATGACTAGTATTAAATTCACTGAAGAGAAGTAGCCGTGAACAGAGTTTCATTCTTTGTCTTTCGAATGGAATCAACCTAATACTTGTGCTACTTTTTTCACTCTCTCTCTCTCTCTCTCTCTCTGTATGAAGTTATTATTACAAAGTTCAAGACTTCTTCTAAATTGTTGGTCGAAAATAAGTGGTTACTTGCCAACTTGATTTTCTTATGAAACGATTTTATTTGTTTGCTAACCTTAACGAATTTTTCAACTTTTATATTTGCCTGCTGCAATTACCTTGGTTATTTGAAAGATGTTATTTTTCTTCGAGGAATTTTTGAGCCAAGTTATTTTTATGTTATACGAGAAATGTTGTATTCATGTCAATTTCTTGATTTGAGGGGTAAAATTGCTGTCATAAACTTGACAGGTAAGAATATTTAGTTGGTGTGTATTCTTGGAGGAAACAGTCCTCCATTACTGTTAAATTAAGCTGTGATTCCATTTTACGCAGTACCTATATTGTCACGAAAACTTGTAAAGTTACCGTGAACAACAAACATAACTTTGAAAACTAATATTATTGTATTTAGAACAAGTCTTCGCCTTCTCTTTTCCTCTTATCATCTTTACTATTTTCTTATTCATTCTTCTCTTCCTTTGTATGTGGCGACATTGGTTATTTACCTAGCAACGGTGGAATTGAATTATTGTTTGTGAATAAATACGACTTATGAATTTGTTCGAGAACTTTCCAAGTATACGTTTGTTTAGTGAAATAATATGAAAACCAAGTTATTTGCGTTACTCAAGGAAAATGATATGGATGTTTGTATCTGTAAGGTATAATTTCATTTGCTTCAATTTATAAAATGGCCGATTTTCATAGTCTATATTTAATGTCTGAATATTTACATATATGATGATGTTTGTCGAAAAGATTTTTCCAGACTTTGGCAAATTAAATATTTGCCATGAATGGAATAAAGAGAAATGAATAAAATATAATTGTTTGCATTTATTTGTGATTATTCCTCAGGAGTTATTTTTTATGCTTGTATGCTTTAGTCATGAATATAGTATTAAATGTTATTATAAAAGGATGTTGGTATGACTATCGTATATTCAATTCTAACTACACAAGAAGCAAACACGTAGGTACACTCGTGTAAAATAGATAATCTTCGGCCATTTCAAAGAGAAACACTTTCAAAACAAAGTAGATGTTTGGTGAACTTCGGCCAGTTACTTGTGACTTGTTCGCTTCCAGCACCGACTTGCTAATTCACTCCAATATTCAGAACAAACCAAAGATATTCACTCGGTCTCTCTCTCTTGATAATTATACTTGAAATTTGAAATCGATACAGGGTGTTCACAACAAGCTTATTACTATACGGAATGTTTGACGAAAGAAGCACACAAGCATTAATCATACGTCGCGCATTCCCTACATTTGTACAACGACATTCACATATCAGTTTTTACATGATACAGAACAACCAACTCTTCTTTCTGTTGTCGGATGTTAGAATAAAAAAAATTGTTACAGTTTTCAAGCGAAACAGATTGATGGTGCGACAGTATATTATGAAAACTTTACTGTTTTGTCAACAGCCAACATATGTAGTTTTTCAGAGTCAGAAATGATGGCAATTTTTTGTTATTGTTGATGAGAGTATTAAAACTAGTACATTCTTTACAAAATCGTACGAGTATGTATTCTAACTACTGTTGATAGTTTTGTAGTTACACTCCGCTTATCATATGTTTAAAACATCATTACTCATTGCTAGTGCTTGATATCATTATAATTACACTGTCGTAACGTTCCTCTCGGCTGTACTGTGTGTTAAAGACTGTTAAATTGTTGTACCGCGGGTAAGATTTAGGTCCGGCGTAGTGTCACATAATTCCTAATATGCTCAAGTTATTACCGTACGTCTGCACATGCGCGTGCACTTCTACACCGGCTCCTGGCATCTACCGGCCAAGTTTCAAACTTGTTTATATTGCGTTAACGCAACTGGCAAGTAATTTTGGGCACGTGGCAACGGGACCTATTCAGACTCGCAAATGCGAACGCTATGCTTTTCAAGCAAAACATGTTTGTACACGTCATCAATCCAGTGAGATGTATGCAAAGTTTTATAGAATAATACCTGCGTGCTGAAAGGGAATGATTAAATTTAATTACTTTATCGTTAAAGTTATACGGTGGAAATCAAAGTACAAGTAATATGATATTATAAGCATTCATTTATGGTTTGGAATTAACACCAGGTATAAAAGCATGGAATAGGATTCTCGTGACAGTTTCAATAAACAAGATACACAATTTCATGTAAGTTGAATACGAAGAGCTTAATGTGAAATGTGTATTATGATTTTATAGGTATATTTTCCATTATAGAGCATTGTTAAGAATGCGATAGAAAGTTTAATTCTTAGTTATTTAATATAAAGAGAAAATTAAAATTCATTGCATTTATAAATAAAATTATGATTAACTTTTGTTCTATTCACGTGGAAATAATAAAAGATCTATCTGTCTATAAACTCTTTATTATGCGATTCTAAAATGATATACTTATTCCTACATTTAATTATAAAGAAACATACACATCATCTCGACGGTCATTATTTCTGATGTGAAGTAACTATGTGGTTGTTTATCACCTCTTGGGCGACTAGGGATCTCATATATACATCGAGTAGGAATATAGGCGGGCCAGGAATGAGTCAGAAAGATAGATATACATCCTGCTTACTTACGACTTATACCGTTGGCAGGTTAAACATGCAACCAAGTCACTAGATGTCAAACTGAAAAATGAACAGTCATTTCGGCAGTAGCAGTAACTAGCGCGCGCATATAGCTCTTCCACAAGATAAAGTTTTGCGACGAACCGACTCCACAGCGGCAGGAAGTCGTCGATCCTTCGAACGACGGCCGAAGTAGACATGATGGAAGCTTGGAGGTGGCATAGCTAAATAATGATCCAACCAACCCATCCATACGCACGCGCGCACACACACACACACACACATATCTAGGCACATGGAAACTTTCATAGTATGTGCGTCGTTAACAAAATGTGAGTGTAAAACTTTACCTCACTGATAAATGAATGAATGAATGTGTTGGTTGGTGTTTGTCTTCGTTCTCTAGAAGTGACGTGTTACGATTACAATCAGGAAGTTCACACACACACACACACACATGTGCTTGTACCGTACATAGTGTACTGTGGTTCGTTGGACGTAGTACGGTCGTGTTTTGTTCCATGACACTGGTTCAAGTGCATAGCGGCTCCACGATGGCCATTGTTAGGCAATAGACTGCGCCGTCAAGCTTGCAGACAAAGGCTCGTTTCTTTTCACAAAATTCTCATGAAAAGAATAACTCGCCACGTTGTCGACACACTTGCCCACATACACAGACAACACCGGACACCGGATACGCATTCTACCGGTACAAAATTCAAGTCGGGATAGCTTTTTGTTCAAATTACAGTATTACACAAAGAATAGCTTTAGAGGCGTAATTCGTATTTAACCAATGTCGGCTATTTTCTATTGTACAATAATTACAATTATAGTTAATTAGGTATAAATTTTTGATAGTGTGCTCAAAAGTAGGCATTTGGCTAAGACACTTTTCAGTGTAGATTAATTTAGTGGAAACTAATATTTAAAGAAAATGTTTATTTGATGGAATTTTTGGTGAGGGCGCTAAATTAGTGAACGTGCTTTTTTGGTGGAAGTACTTTTTGGTGAAAATGCTAATTTTGGTGGAGGCACTTTTTTGGTGGAGATGTTTTTTGGTCGAAGTGTTAATTTTGGTGTGGGCGCTTTTTGGTGGAACCGCTTTATTGGTGGAGGTGCTTTTTTGGATAATAAAATTTACGGCACATGCACACAATTGCGTATTCTCCATAAATAATTTGTTTACTTTTAACAGCTTATGACGCTTGCCGTATTGTCGCTCGAAATGAGAATTCCGTCAGCTACTTCCGTCTGCGATCGTCTGTCTGTTCGTTCGTTTTTTCGGCTTCGTAAAAACGATGAACTCGCAGAGTAGCGCCAGTTTAAGATAAACTTTGCTGGCGCCCGTCACTGACTACGAATTCATATAACACACGCTCTGGACTCTATCACATTTCCTTCCGGCAAACGCCGTTCGAATAATGAGCTTGAAAATCTTTTTACCAATGAATAAAACGCGCGCGCACACACACTGCCATACATACATGTGTCTATGTAAATCCTTGAAGCCTCCACCGGTCCTCATTCACTTCTTGATCCTGTCTGTTCTTCGAGGCAGTGTAGAAGAATACGCTGCCAACTAGATAATTTGATTGTTTTTGTGTCTGGAGAGAGAGCGCGCGCGCGCCTGGTTACTTTCGGTCGGTTCATTTGATCCCTTTCACCGGTTGATCATGTCGTATTCAGTGTGCCGACCCCCGTGGGGTCGCCCCCGGAGCACGTAGCGCCGCACGATATCCACACCGGACGGACGCTCTGAAAGCACAAGCGAACAAGAGGGGGAAACTCTTTGCTAGCTACTTGTGGTACAGGAAACGAGTGCTTCTCGCTGGATGCAAATCCCAAGGAGTATAATAACTGGTTTCTTGACAGAAACCTTCCAAAGTGGTATGGGAATCGTAGTTTGAAAGTACCAAATAGCTAGAACAATATTGTAAATTTTAAGAATAACTAGCAAGATTATTTACAAATACCATCTTTTGAAAAGTAGCCTTGTCAGATGCAACATACATTTTGGATCAAAACATTACTTATTTGTTGAAAATCGTTAATATACTGTTTAGAGACTCTTTGGTTTTTAGTCGAGATTTGAAACTAGTAAGATCACTGAGACATCTAATATTCTCATTATTGAAAGTTCCTCCAAGCAGAAGGAAAGTCTAGGAGTTTCATTGTCTGCATTTGGTATTTCGAATCAGTGGACTAGACCAGCAGGAAACGAAGCGTCGAGGCATAGTGGTAGTGGTCGTGTGTACTCCCGCTGCTGTCGCCGCCACCACCGTCGCCGTTGTCGTCGTCTCCTCTGGGGGAAACTTCTCCCGCACAGTTAGCAACGTTCGCTGGGCTGCTCCCCCAGGACGGAAACAAGTATACTAATTCACGCATAATAGCCCAATTTTGTGCTTATGTTGTATACGTTTTGCTAACTTTACATATAAATCTTACCAGATCTTTCTCTGTCTCTCTCTTTGCTCGGTCGCTATTTTTATTCAAATATAAAAATTCCCCACTGGCTTTTGTTTCTTTTTTTGTTAATTAATTTCAGAGAAGAGATTCCAGCAAGTATGGAAGCTGTAGTTAATTATACCTGCAGCTGCGGAAATTTCTTCTTCTTCTTCTTCTTCTTCATCTTGTCTGCACTTTTCTACTTTTGACAGTTCAACTGACAGATATCCATGATTTAAAACCAGTTACATCCCGTTCGCCACCTTTACAGGTCGACTTCCGTGCCGGAGTGTTTTATTCTAAATTCATTTGTAAGAAAATTGTATAACTCTTTTCCGAGTTCATTGTTTTAAAAGTACTTGACGTTTGTGCAAATTTTTGAAAGACTACACTTGAAAATGGTATGGTTCAACGCTTTTTAAAAAAAATCCCTCATGAATGAGAAATGAAAGTATTAAGAGATTTTTCCACCTGAATATGGAGGTTGTTTATTAACAGTGACGTTGGTCCATTCAACGCTTTGTTAGTAACGAGAAAGTTTGCACGTTAATGTAAAAGCGTACTGTGTTTTATATTTAGAATTAATATTTCGTGTTTTTGAGAGCTGTAGTAATTATAAAACGACAAGATTAAATTTAGCGAACGGCGTGTAATTACCGTTTCAGCGAAATTAATTAACCTTTTTTTTTCTTTCTTGTTGACGACATTTTGTTTTGCCGTCAATATATTTTAAATAACTCCATGAAAAATTCTATCTTAATATTTTTTAGTAAATATTTATTTACTATATTTTAATTTTCTTTTCAGATTTGTAGGTTCAATGGCACTGAAAGGATATATATTTTAAAGCCGGTAAGAAACTCATTAAAAATTCTTTAAATATTTTTCTTAATAAGCGTATTAAGATTTATAATATGCAGTTTACGAGAAATTTTACTAATGGTATTTATTAAGAACTCTTTCTTAGCACCTTGGTTAATCATAAAATAAAGATATATTTGCCCAGAATGCATTGCATGTAATTGTAAGATTTGCGCACGCAACACAGATGGAAAAATTGAAAAGAACAGAGTGGAGATATTAATTGGATACACATGTATGAGCATATATACAAATATATGTTTCCCTCCTTATGTTCATGTATATACATTAGATTGCACTAACATACATACATCTGTTTAGTGCACACAGTTGTCACTTGGTGACGGCTTGGCTCTGAATTACCGCAGGTGATTAACTGCAAATGGTTTCGCTTCGGATCCAATTTATAGGCTGATTAAGTTTGTTTCGAACTTGTTATGAACAGCCGTACTGCTATATCCAATCAGGTGTGTGCTTTCATTCGCTCCACGAGTCACTTACGTATGTATGTTACCCGCATCGCATACACATCGCTTTAAACACTTGAAATTCATTGCACAAATCAACGATGCAGACATAATTCGTGATAAATAGCTGCATATTCTACTAATCTACGTAGTTCAACGTATGATGCGTATCTCTTACCTACCTCTCTTCCCAATTGTAAATATTAAATAATACAAATCCAAACATATTTCATAGTGTATAACTAATTACATTAACACACTCCGTGGACCCTAAGAACATCCTCCTCCTCCTGCACTCTAATTATTGTATTGACATTAATTTACTGTCAATTACGAAATAATCTAGTGGAAATTATAATATATTGGTAATTATCATCATGAGTCAAATTGACGTGTTCCACTAAAACTTAGCCGGATGAGATACATAAGGGGCAGAGACCGTTTTCAGTGTCGTCTCCATAAATCACTGGTAATTAGCTAATTAACGCTAGTACCGGCAGAGTAACCTAGACGGCAGCACTCATGTATTATAAAATGATATTCGCTATAATACACCGCGTGTCTGTATGTGTGTATGCAGTGCGGGTAGTATCACATTCGCCCGCTAATCTACGTATAGGTAATACTGCTAAGTTGATAACTTAATGCTCCGCCCATCCCCCACTTCTCACACTCGCTAGCTAACCAATCCTATTGCTGAACAGTGTAATTGTGTTTGAGTTGAGTTTTCTGACCTACATTTACTTGTCGGTTGACTGAACGAACTGTATTTACTTTGCTGCTCATCAAAATTACTTTGCCATTGCATTAGATCAAATATTTAATAAAGCATTACGTCTGTGTGTGTTTTTTTCTTCAATTCTATATTGAATTCAACGACCTTTTTCCCTGGCGGACATTTAAATTTATAAATTTGTTAATCAGAAATGCGACAAGGAAGTGGAATATCGAATGTAGTCGGTCGTTATGAATGTATTCTTTTATATGCATATATTAATTTGGAAAAAAATGGTTGTGCTTTTTTCCAATGAACACCGGAACTTGTGAGTAATGATGAAATAGTGACTAATTTAAAATGAAATGAATCAATTTATGTAAATGTATTGGAATTTGGAAATTTTTATTTGAACATTTAAAGAGGGAAGAAAGTATTTGATTCACCTTGTTGTATAAAGAGCAAAATACCAGCGCTGATCCTGGTTCACACATAAAATATAAAAACTTACAAATTGATCTCGTTCAGAGCTCTTATTTTTTTATGACAATGTAAAAAGTAATTTAAAAAATATGATAAAGAAATAAAATGACACTACATCTTTTATATTTATTAATAAATAAACTAGTAATCATTTTATCAAAAAAATATGCATTTTATGTACATTATAGTGTCATTATCGATATAAATAAATGATTTCTTCTTTTATTTAACACTTACTTCAGTTACATAATCAAACGATTCTCTTCGACTAGCTCTAATATATTGATATGTCGATCATTTGTTACTGATTTGATTTGATTGTCAATTATCCAAAGTTGGAATTTGATTTCACGGAACACACCGACATTCAGGCAAGATCAAATTAATACTCGCTGGAGGGGAATTTCGTTTGACAACTGATATCATAAATAGTTCCACATATGTGGGTGAGTGGTATGTGTTCTCTCAGATCTGATATCTTTTCGACAAGCACGCGTCACCGATAACCGTTCATATTTTATTGTACTGAATCCTGAGGCCGATGCGAGGGAGATAATAAGCCAATATGTATTGTGAACAGTGCACGCACTATGTACCTTTAGCAACGACACTTCATCGGTGGAACACCCGCAGAATATTATATAACATTACTTTTATTTCCCCTTATCCGGCCCCGTAAAACGAAATTGTTTTTTGTCCACCTTGCGGAAACTAAGTAAGCATATTATATCGGTTTACATTTGAGTAACAAATAATAATAATTCCATATTCTTTTTACAGAGTAAGTTCCTATGTATCTTAAATCAACTATAACACTATATATCGTACCACAAAAAATTTCTCTAATTGCATTAAATGCATTTCATTGGACATTTACATGTAGGCGTTACATTTAAGCTCCGCCTCCATGCACTGTCATTGGCCAGTATTGATTGACCTTGACACAGTTCTAAATAACAACCTTGAACACTATAGTTATTGTATTTGCGCCTAAACAAATGTTACTTCGTAAAACCAGTTATTTTTAACAAATTGACTTTATGTAGATTTAGATTTTGTCATTTCATGTTTCCATGTTAGGTTAGCTTGCCTCTGGCTCTCCGTGTGTGTGCGGGGTACGGTTACGGTTACGGGTACGGTAACGTAACGTAGTCGATTGTAAAGAACGTTGGATAGGACGTAGGAACGAGTCGCTAGATGATTGTTTGCACAGCGGCCAAATACCCCCTTGGCGACGTTATGAAACATGAACTATAGTTTTTATGTGTTTTCATAAAGTATATATTCTGGACGTACACTGGCGTACAGATACGGGGTCGGGATGCTTTGCTAGCTGAGACTTTCCACACACAATCACATGTTTGTATATATGTATAGTATATAGATGAAGATTTCTCCTGATCTATAGTGATGATGTGATCGAGCATGTATATGTTCTACATGTCCTAACAACAATAAAGTTTTCTTCTCACCCATTTTATCTTTCCTCTCTCTGTTATTGTGTTTATAAAAAAAACACAAGCGGAATTCTTCCAATGACGAGATTTCAAGATCCGGACCCTGATTCTCTCGTGGTGATTGTGTTATAAACGAAAGATTTTGACCAGTTTTTCGCTGGACATTCTGTGTTTAAGTTTTATAAATATTTACTAGAACTTTCAGTGTATTATATGATATGATGATGTAGTGGATTTAAATCAGGAGCAGATTGGCATAATATTATTTTCCTTCGAGGAATATAGTTTCACTTAATTATATGGCTAGTTAAAATAGAACTAAGTGTAATTGCTAGCTTTCTTTTCATGCTTATCTGTAATTTGCCCCATTTTTTTTCACTTTACACCCTCCAGTTAAAACAAAATCAAATCTGCTTGCATGCATCCTGGACAACATTGTACCAATCCTATATACACAGTATGCCGTGAACTTTTGAAACAACAGCCAACACGTTCGTTGTCGCTTTTTTGCCATGCGCTATCATTGAGCAAATCGTTGTAAACTTGCTTTTCGTAGAGATGTTAATTTTATAGCGTATTCTTGTCTTGAAAATGTTGCACTTAAAACTGCATTGTCCACCAAAGCCGGTTGAAGATAAGAAATTTCAATTTACAGTTTTAATTAGATTTTTACCCCTCTTTTTCTTTTAAAAATGTTTTGCTTCCGTGGAGGGTTGTAATCTTGGAGGGAGGATTTTGTGATAACGTGACGTTTGAATGAATAGTGTATTCTATAGAAATGTAGTCGTGCATTAACCTCTTGTAGAATACAGATGTCTCTGCTTGTATATGTGGATACATATAACACTACGTAAGAACCGGATAAGACATGTTGTAAAGAATGAAATGTATTAGCTGGTTGAGATTAGAGTCCTACTCGAAGGATATTAAGTATATGGACGTGCAGTGAAATATTACCGGTTGTAATATGAAAAATGTACACTTTGTATTCTCATTTCACTCACAATACTTCGTCTAGCGGTAGAGATAACATGTTATCTCTGGTTTAATTTATGTAGAAAAGAAATTATATAGCGAGTGCACGGGGAAATATGCAACTTTTGTTAGATAAGAGAAAAATTATATTGTATTTTTCTGTAGAAAACTGAATATATTTGCGACAAACTTGCAAGGATTTGTTACTTTTATACATATACAGCATTATTTCTCGGGTAGCATTTCTGTTACTGCGTAAAAAAATGTTACAAATTTCAACATACTTTATAAAACCTCCCCTATTTAGTTCACACAAACAACCAACACGAATCTGATGTGTTAAACGCTAGAATTCCACTTGAGTGAAATTAAATTGTCCTTAATAGAGAAATCCACTGAGTCTCGCACGTTTGCACAGGTGTGTATGTATGTGTGTGAGTGCATGTGCACCTGGTGGCATTACAGGCTCAGAGTACAGTTGCACCGGGTATATTACCAGATGTAACACAGGTAACACTCTCTCTGTCTCTCTCTCTCTCTCTCTCTCTACATTGTTTACTAATGAATTACTCGCATAGTGTTTGTTTGTTTGTTTGTCTGAAATTGGACGCTAGTGGCAAAACCGACGCTATTCAGGACACCGACGCTGGGCGTCTGTCAGCTTCACCTGAAGCTCTACTCACGTGCTTAAGGCTCAGAGAGCTGAAGCTGTGACATCTCTTAAGTTCATTTGTACTTAAGTTACGTTACGTTACATGCTGGTCTTCCATTCTGGCACTGTCGAACGATAGTTACTATGATATATCGCTTAGATTTCAAATTTCAACAATGATTGTTGAGAATATCCACTTTGAAAAATTTAAACCATAACTGCCATTCAAAAATTGATACGGTTCTGCTAAGCGCTACTATTTATTTTTACTTTATTTTGACACTTATACTACAGAAACTTATAAAATTACTATACAAATGTGAATTTCAGCAGAAAAATTAAATAGCTCTTAGTAACAACGTTAGTATACACCCGTGAATAGTAAGTTTATACATTTTACAAAGATACAATCAAGCCGTAATCATTTTTGTATTTATTTGTTTTGCTCATGGTTTAATTTAAATAAAAATCACAGAATTCCTCATACAAAATATTTAAAAATCTTAACAGAAGCAGTTGTACAATTTACTGTCAAAGGGAGAAGAAAATATAGAAAATTGATATTATTTTTAAGCAGCAGTTTTTGTCTTACAATATATTTTAAATTGCAATAATTTTGTCTTCATTGTATGTTGAAAATTTATTCTTCACACCTAGATAAAACTAACTCACATGCAAACCTACTTCTGTAAACATCTCAGCCACAAATTAAACATAATAACCTTACATATGTAAGCGTGCATACTGCTGCAACTACAATTCACTGTTTACTGTCGTTGTACCAGCGTTTGTCGAGCAGGTCTGAGCTCGTTTTGTATGTACTCCCGTATGATATATTACCACAAACGTTTATACATTAAAAGTGGTATAGTTTACTTTATTGTCTGTACCTGGAGAATATTCACACATATATATGTGGTAAATATATATGCTGTTAGTGTGAATTATATTTCACAAGTTGTAAACTTTTATCTCGTGACATTATATGTTGTGGCATTGTATAAAGTTGATTCGTTATGTAAGTATTCTACAGGAGCTTTAGTGTCAGGTATTTGGAATAACATAACTTCGGTTTTATCTCGGGATAGTAAATATATTTAGCTATAATATTTATTATATTCTACAATGGTTATCATCAAGGTTCAGCCACGTAGTTATTCTGCAGAAATATATTTTAGATTGTAATTTAAATAAAATTCAAATATTGCTATTAACACTTTGACTGCCGTCCGTATTACCTTTGGATGCACTTCATAATGGGTATTAATATTTAAATTGTATGTACCTAATATACTCCTAGTGCCAAAGACCCAGGCACTCAAAGTGTTAATTAATCTACAAGATAATAAATTCATTGTACTTTATTTTTAAATAAAAATTAATGAACAATATCGTAAATAGTTCAATTAAGGAAAATATTTTGAAAAATATCTCACAAATGACCCTTCTCGCTTTTTCTAAAACCTGACTTTGTAAAAGAGTAAAATATGGAAATTACAACTAAAAATAGAAATTCAAATTTAATATGTTTATTTGACCTACAATCTTTCTAATTCAAGATAAGAATACAACTCTAATGAAACTGCCACACAATTTTATTATATATTAAGCTACAATTACTATTACTTGTGTGAGTTTATTTTTAGTAGCAAACATATTTACATACACAGTTTGATATAATTATATTCATGTTGTTTTCTCCTCCATTCTCCCCCTTTGCTAAGGGAGTACGCCCCGCGGGGTCATGCTGTGTGACTCTTGGGTTATTTTCAACATGCTTGTTTGGCTTATAAAGATCTTCATTTTAACCAACAACCAAAGTGGGGTTCCTTAGCTACACATGCAAACATACACAAATACAACTTTATCTTATATACTTGTATACTACGTATAAAGCATATACTCACATATATGAGAAGATGGTATATAAAATACACAGTAGGCCAAAAAAGCAGACCAAATTTAAAGCCTTATAATTCTGGCACAGGGAAAGATATTTCAATGTGCACGACTTTAAATTAAAGATTTTTTTGGCCCAATATGTATCTGTAGGCACATCAAACTAATTAGTTCGTAAATAACACTTAAATCCACCTACTCAGTGCAAAATCTTTTGCAATTCTTAGCTTGAGTATATCTCTGCAAGTTTAAACGGAACTCAACAAACTGTCCTACTCTTCATATAAAAAATGAATTCTCTTCTGGAAAATAGTACATTTCATTATTCTTAAAAACAAATACATTTTATTTTACATGTAGCTTCTCATTTGCTAATAATCTTCACCAAATAAGCTTGTCTATAGCTAGCTTAAATAGAACGACTATATTATATCTTAGTTCCATTTGAATAATCTACCATTGGTTCAACCGTTTTCAACATAATTACAAA
>JAGJTL010000037.1:349924-371405 GCA_022063505.1 Calosoma granatense
AGCACTTAAAGACAAGCCGCCCCTGCACTTAACGCTTTCACTGCCGAGCCGATTTTCGGGAAGACCCGGTATGATGTGTATCCAAATGTATACACACGGCAGTCAAAGTGTAATTATCCTTATTTTAAAACTTTGCTCATTTAAATATCTTTCATTTTAGAGGCCTCACTAAGAGAGACCAAAATGAACAGTTAGTACTTATTTAAAAACTCCTGTTTAGTTACATTGTTTTGAAAAACACATTTCACGGTCGATTTCCATATAAAGCAGACAATTCTAAATGTGTGAACATAGTTTTCTGCGCGTTATCTCCTGTTGGTATAAAAATAAAAACTAACATATGTTTGTATAGCCGCAATGCATAGCAAGGACCTTACAGCTATTAATGCTAGAAAACACGCTCGCAGACCTCAGGTGCCTGACACTCCTCCCCTCCTCATGCCGATGCAATTACGTAAGTGTACTTAATGACTTGTATGTAGTCTGCAAAACACACACACATACACAGGCATGCATAGCAAGGATATCTAACCTCATACATGCGCACACTAATACAGACAAGGCTAGCAATATAGAATAGTTTGATACTAAACACATACATATATAGTGTTATACGTGTATATGCTATGTACAACTACACATATGCACACACGTGGCATGTTTCTTGGATATTGAATACAGTCTAAACATTTCTTTAGTGCAGTGTAAGAATACTATTTTCATTAACAATGTAACAATAACTATCTTGAGAAAACAAAGAGCCTTTTTATAAATCACGTAGTGCTCTTTCAGTTAGAATAATTTCCTACAAGACAAAATGGCCCGTACGATTTCTTTTCAGTTTATATTTAGCTGATTGAAGGAAGCTTTTTAAATAACGCAATCTACTTTTGTTATACCTTATTTTAAAAAAGACATGATGGTTTTTTAATGTTTTTATGAAATGGGTTACAATTATTTATTAAACACAAGGTCAAACTACAATAGCTCAAAAGCCTCCAGGAGGCAAAGTAAATTACTCAACAAAAGTAACAATTACAAAACTAAAATCAAACTCCTTAACTTGCACATTTACTTTGCAGTCGTGCTCCCCTGTTGCAGTGTGTACAACAAAACGTTCATCTACTTATCTAGACATTCTGTTCCTTGAACATTTAATTTCATAAACTTCACCTTACCCAGCCTGCAGTGTTCTACACAACGAAGTTCTGTATATGCTGCTGGTTTAGCTGAATACTTGTTCGTACTCGGTTTGTAGATCATGTACAACACGTATATTCGTGTACGCGCACATTCCCTCCCGCCAACAACATTCGAACACAGACAGGCGTCGACTCGCGTTGCTCATAATCTCATCATTATGCGCTCCACGCAATAACTTAGTAATCATACCGGCACGAAGAACCACCCGCTCGGGAAAAGAGAAATGTAAAAATTAAATTAAACACGTTGACATGCTCCATGGCATTACAGTCAGGAATACCTTCTACTACTGTATTCTCATACACTGGCTCTCCTCCACTCTCCCGCTTCAACGGTATTTTCACTTCGTGCTCTTCCTCTTCCGGCCGGAGCAATACTGGCATGCACTTTTAAATTTTTCATCTGCACCACTATTGTGAATGCGGTGTTAACGGTGGTGAGTAAATGTCATATTGAAAAATATTTTCAAGATTTCATTGGGAAGATATTATTATTTAGAAGTTTAGTATGTAGAATTATTTAAGAAACTCTTATGATCTTTTTTTATACATTTGTGATTTGGAAATATATTTTAATGTGCATCGCTATTTAATGATTTTCCAATCAGAATAACTTTATTCTTTGTACTTAATCTGTACACTTTAGAAATATCTCCGAAACAAAGTATTAAAGTCCATTAATCCAGAAGAATATCCTGATTACAAAAAGTCGAAGAAATATTCTGCCTCGTTAAAAAAGAAAAGCAAAAATAAAAGCGGAATGTTATAAAAAGCAAATGCTAACAATGAACTACGGACGAAACAGCGCACAAACAACGGATGGACGAATCGCCAAAGAGTGAGAGAGAGAGCGAGACAGAGTGGGTGGTGGTAATATTAATAAAGATAAAGAACAACAGTACACTGCGGGCGCAATATTCTTTTTGGCTTTGTTAATTATGCAAGAGTGTATACTAGTTTAATTACATTTTTATACGCAGTGTTGTGGTAGGTTACAAGAGGGTGTGCGCTCGGGTGTTGAGAGGGGATGGTGAGGTGTGTGGCGCGGGAGGTTGATAGTAAACACACCCTAATTACACAGAGTGATACCAGTAATAATAATAATATAAAATACGTACTTCAAACAGCCCTCGGCCTCCTCGTGGGACTTGAACACGCCTCCCCTAGTGGACGCGCTTTGCCAGGAAAATGTGTCTCTGAGGGTGTGCCGCCTCACATTTTGTGTGCATGTTCGTATACGCTCGCAGTGGCGCCACTATCGCACACACTAGCTATATTATTCATTTGTTAATTAACGGTAAAATTTTATTACAAAAACCAATTATAAAATAGCTCCGGCAAGTGGTGACTGCTTTGAATAAATTAATTTCTTAATTTCACCCTGAGACACTCGGGGTGCGGACGTTATAAATTTTGATAATAAGATACTACATGCGTGATGGGAATAAATTTGAATTTTGAAAATTCATTAATACTTACTTGATTTTAATTATTGTAGTTCTACAAATAGCTATAAAGTATTTATTGTAAAATCTATGAAGAAAGTAATCTTAAATTTATTCAAATATTTATAAAGCATCATTAAATTTTAATTAATTACTGGAATATTAATAAATAATAAAGCACTAAATATAATTTTATCAATAAATTATTGTATTTACAAATATAATCATATTTGCTTTCGTATTATTAAAGAAATCCTTCTCTTTATAAACCTGCATCTTGTTAAATATTGTCCCCTTTATAAAATTCCATCATCGCTGCCACTGTAATGCGTCGCATGTGGATCCGCAAGGGTGCGGTTTAGACCCGAATGACATGTTTGGTCGTTCACATATCTGAATCTGGCAAGATACGCCGATGAGTGTTCATATTATACGTACAGGCAAGTCGGCACAGTTCTGTGCTAACAATGACTGTTCCCCCAAGAGCCAACAGGCCAAGTGATGATACCCGATAGCACAATTAGCCAGTAAGTGGCATGTTCAAACGTGCAGTTATCGGAACTGCCAGCGTGCCGAGCGGACATTGCTAGCCGAATATGTCCTCAGAGCACGCGAGGTAACGGTACAATTCACAAGGCGCGGATTGACAGAATTAAATATTATGTATGGGATTTTATATCACTACATTTAGAGTAAGTTAATTATAACGAAAAACACGTCTATATGTCTGTGTAGTTCAGTTGAAATCAGATAATTCCTTGCCAGATTATTCAAATTCATTTAACACACTGACTGCCGAGCTGATTTTCGTAAAGGGAAAACTGACTATGATGTGCATCCAAATGTATACACACGACAGACAAAGTGTTAAACTTGCAGAAGTAATGAAGAATATGCTTTACAAATTAGTAGATCTTTGCTTATTTGAATAAAAAATTACATAGTAACAGTAATATTCACAAGATTCTGTATTGTAAATTTACATATGTTACTGTTTTCTTTCCTTCTAACGTATTCAAATCAGGACAAAATGTTGTGACATGCAAAAAACAATGTTCTCTCTAATCGAATGCAAAGCTGTCCTGGAGCGTATATGGTTTTTTAAACGATGTGAATGACAGGTTCGTACCAGGTTTTTTATGCACATCACAGTGTAGAGTGTGCGTGCGCCAACTGTTACACAGTGTCGCCGTCTAGCGGAATATTTCGTAAACAGCCCTCGTGTGTAACGCATTTAAAACAGACATTGATTATAACGTTGTGTTACTTTAAGCGAATATAAGTTCAGATTGAATTGGAAGAATCTCAATAGAATAACAGTTCGATTTCACATGTATATTAGTGAATAATCGAACGTGTAATTATGTTTAATAATCTAAGCGCTATTTGAGGGAGAGAGAGATATATAGTGTAGTGTGATGTTGATGTCGACGCCAGGGCAATCCAAATTAATAAAGTTAATCACAAGTATATTAGCATTGTTTTGAGCACATGGCTGTATCGAGGCTAATGAGCGTGTTCTAATATTACACCCGTTATCGTCTTATCTACAAATATAATTATAATTCCACTAGCTTCATTTACCAACGCGCGTTAATGTTTCAAATCTCTCTCTCTCTCTCTCTTTGCCTCTGCGTCATGGCACATCTCTATTACAACAGTATTCCTGGCTAGATCAGATCTAAAACATGAATAGAATTGTTTAATAAACGCTAATATCAAGGTGGTATTCTGATGGTCAAAATTAATCTCAGATAATAGTAGTAAATATCAAATATTAAAAATTTCACACAAAGCTTGTATTTTTCAATGTATATTTAGGTAAATCTTGATTACTGTTTTACTAAAAAGAATGTTGTATTTTTCTAAAGAATATATTTAGAATCTGGATTTCTACAATATAAATTCTATATTATAACTCTGAGGTTCAATTGCAAGGCCAATCGGCCGTAGCTATTTTGCTGTCGAAACTAGCATTCGCAAAAGTACATTATTATGAAACAACGTTAAGCTAGGTAACTGTATATACGTACATATCACCTGTGACTAACATCACACATAGCTACCGATCCTTCCGTTGTAGTTGATGCGAGTTAGACAAGACTAACTTACGATGTCTCCCGTGTGCTATCTAGAACTCTATTATATCTGCACATACATACATGTATGTATGTATGCACTGTATGTATTGTTTAGCATGTCTGTGAATTCCCTCCCGTTGCAGAAATGCGGCTTATGCAACTATCGCATATCAGCCATTTGATTTATCAGTGTTCAGTTAACTGCGGTTCAGTCCAAAATTGACGTCGAAATGCAAGTTCTGAGGCTGCCGCAACACTATCTCTAACTTCCTCAAACCACCACCACCAGCAGCAGTGGCAGCACTGTACACTGCACTATTTTAACTCCAGTGCAAACATTCACAAACTATCACAACACGGGATACACTTCCATCTTGTGGAATTTAACTACTTGTAGCCTTTGCATGTGAATGTCAATTTCATTTAGTGTTTTGCTTCGCTATCGACCGCACGCGTAACTTTACTTCGCTTTACGTCGTTTTCAATGAACCTGTTCATACTTGTCTGTATTTGTCATTGATGTGCTATAAATACATATCATAATTCTCTTACAAGGTCTATAAACGTGTCAAGTATTACTGAATGCCCGATAGTTCTGCCATAATACAGCCGCATACACTTGAGAAGCTCTCGGTGTGAAGCCGGTTCAAGGCGAAGCACTCACGATGCTCCGACACTTGACGTGTATTTCACTTTATTCGCAGATTTTCAATCCCCTCGCATTCGTCTCCTGCTGTCTTTGCTCTTCCACTCGTTTCATCAATCGAATCTGCAATGAAATAAAAATGTAGCAATAATGAATAGCCAGAGTGGAACAAATTGATTTGAAAGTAAAATTTATGTATGCTCATTTATAAATTCAAAATTTTACATATTTTATTCTCTGTATTATTGAAGTACATTTCAGAAAATTTGTACTCTAATTCGGATTGGTTGAAATAAATAAAAAAACTCGGGGTGTGATTTAACGGAAAAAAATATCTATCACTGGGAAAATAGGAGTTTTTTGTCTGTATCATTTATTCGTACAACATACAAATTAGGGGAATCAATCCGTAGGGGGTTTTCAATGTAAAACATTCGTGTGCGATCACAATATTCAGAAAGCAATGGAAAGAGTTGCTATACAAAGATAGATAGATAGAGAGAGAAACGTTACCGTCCAGTACAACCAAGTGTATGTGTTGTTTAATCCGACATGATACTCTGCTAGCTGATAGCATTCTTCGCGTTTAACCCTCGCTGGATATTATTTATTGTGCTCCAGGCTATTTCACTCCTGGTGTTGCACGTAGGGACAGTTTTAAACACCAAACCATGGAATACTTCTTTCTATATGTGTGTGTATATGCGCGTGCGTGAAGGGCGACAACAGAACACACACATGCACACATGGTTAGAGAACTCATAAGTGAATAAAGGATATATAAAAAACGGCTTTACCATTTCTGATCTCATACGCGCCCACCGACACAATAAGAACGCACAACAGAAAATCCATATCCGAAGGCGAAATGCGTTCAATGAATTAGAAAATTCAGATATCGGGCGATCAGATGGAATGTAGAGTAGAATATGTGAAATTGGTGTTTCGTAGTCTCTTGCTGAAATGATGAATCCATATAACGCATTACATTTGAATCTTTGATTTAACCAATGGTAATGCATACTGTTATAACTTGCAGAAATTGGATTATTATGTATGAGATAATAGTAATACGAAATAGAAACTCCTTCAGGTAAACTACATTTCAATATCAGTACATTATGATGATTATATCAGCTTTAAACACGGAATATTATATGGTACACCGCTTCCTCTTTCAGGCGGAGCAGGATATATTATTATGTCTCTGGTTTCACGCACAAGTCGTCCTCGCGACACCAACACTCCTGAAATCTTCCTACCACTGGCAAACCTGTTTAGACATGCATATATTCGAACAAAACAGACGGAATGTACGACATCGCGCGTCGCGTTCCTACCGCTGTGAAACAACACACATCTTAACCGCTTGTTTGTTTCGGTTGACGATGCGATTCGACATCGCAACGCAGTCGGAGTAGGAAGTAACACGTGTTGTATCACACAGAACTATGCTTCTCTCTGCAGGGCTGGTTTGCTTTGGTTTCGTTGGTTGACTGGTTCGAGCTTGTGTCCTAGGCTCCGTACGGTTGAACGATATACCGATGTCGAAGGACTGTGTGTGTGTGTTTTGTACTGGCGTTGCCGGCTGGTCGTTATGGAGACCCGCATATATATTTCCAAGTCGGTACATGTTGTCGACAGTCGTTCGCAATCTCTGCATTTAGAATGTTTTATCTGCCTATAAAATTCGAACCGCCGAGTTTTATCTTAACCGACTCGCAACGACATTGGATGTTGTACATAAATACGAGTGACCACAACGCTGAATTCTGGTACACCAACGTGCCATTGGACAGTATTCCCATGGTGTTGGATTCTGAGACACTAATATGAAATTGTACTAGTAAGTCTATAAGAGAAGTGCAGAAATGAATTTAATAAAAAAAATAAGGAACTATTTTGAAGGATGGTCTTCATCATTTTCAAGGCTATTGAATGTTATTTAAAATCAAAAATACGTGCACAATATATCAAATATAAAGACCAATGTTTTTATCTACTTAGTACATATTAGACTAGTGAATATAATTCAACAATAATTAAAATTACATACTTAATATTACGTGTATATTATTGCTTGGATAATGGACTCCTTATAGTTTTAGAAGACTATATTGTGTCACTAGTTGCATTGGATATAAATAGTATTACCTAGAATGTTACTGCTGCCAAGTGATCGATGTTAGACCGTTGAAAATTGAATCAGGTGACAATGGGACCGGTGGGAGTCGGTTCCTGGGAATTGCGACTAACGACACAGAGTGCTGGGACCCGATGTCGATCGGTCGTCGTCCGGGGCCTCCGTAGGTTCACGTTCCGCCAACAGCAGCAGCAGCAGCAGCGGGCGCTATCGATGGAACAATTCTATCACGACGAAAACCGTCGCCGTTGTCGTTGTTGTTGGCCACTCCATAATTTAGCAGATATATCAAAAACAAACCAGCATTATACCATGTCTAGATAAAAGGAACAAGCCAACATACACAGTATAAGATTGGTGAGGTGCTGGTTTTGATAAAGAAATTGACTCAACTAACAGACAAATTGATGTGTTATGGATTTATTGGACGAGAATTTATCGTCATGGTCACTTCGTGCATTCTTGTTATTTCAGAGTGCAGTATGTTTTATTAACAGTAGTATTTCATTCGTTCATCGTCCGTAGAGATGGCAGCAGCACTGCTGCTCTCGCGGCCATATTGCACCAAACAAAAACACGTGACTCGAGTCTCGCGTCGTTTTGTTTTTTGTAGTTTTTTTTTCAACGGACAAGTTGGTATAGAGATAAGAGCTATATTTTCTGTTTCATTGAACTAGCGTTTTTCTGTAACGAAGTCACTCCTTTCTGCAAATTAAATGGAATGCACGAATAGAACAGAGAGAGCTCCGCGTTGCAACGACAACGACGTCGACTCTGGCGGTAAAGCCGTGAACTAACTTATCAGCGTGTGAAGGAGACCGGAAGCAACGGAGGCAAGTAATTATACGTATCATTAATAATTACGAATGTCACGTCCAAGCCAGTTCTCTGCCTACCCTGCTCTACCTCTCCTGTTCGTTCTTCTCCTTCTTCTTTAGGTGATTATATCACACCTGACACACCGTTTCCCCTGCTACTACATGTGCGCGCGCTCGCCCCCTGTTGGAACTTTTTTGAATTACTGTCATACTCGAAGAAAACTTTATAATTTCTACGGAGTAATTTTTAAAATGAGGAAGTCACCTGTTCTTCTGGACAAAAGGAAAGTTGTTATATATTTCTTTTGGTGTAAGTAAATGAATTTAGGTAATGGAGTATAGGACTTTTTGTTTTAATTGTTCCGGGTTAAAAGTAATTTGTCTGAATAATGTCTGGATTCCAGTACATATAGCCGGCCACGGGGTTAGGAGCTTTTCCTGATACAAGGGATAATGTAATATTACAAATTTCCCTAATAGATTGGCTCCCGGTGGCTGACAGAGGTCAGAGGCGTGATGACGAAGGTCAGTGACCGATGAAGGGTCACTTATAAGCTAACCAGTGCCCTCCATTTATTCATTATACATAGTCTTCAACATTACTAATTATTGTTCTTGTTTGCAAATCCAACAATACCTTGAATTCTGTTTTTCCTTACCAAGATATCAATAGCATTTTGACAGATTATTAATAAGATACAAAATTAAACATTTATAAAAAGGTAAGAGACTAGAAATATCCAGATTATGATTACAGAGTTCTACTAAAACTTTCCCAGTTGGAAAAGCAAATTTTACTCGACGCAAATTGATGAGAGCACATATTCAGAAGTTACTTCTAAAAACTCCGGGTATAGTTCGTTGCATTTACAGGAAACTCGTTAACGATACAAACTATGAAGTATATTTATTCTACTGGTACTATTCTTATTCTTACATAACGCTGGAATCGTATGCTTCCAACGGAAACCATGTGTTTTGAAAAATGAATTCAACACATTGCATGTTTAAACATGCAAGGAGTGTATGTATGAAGCAAAGTGCACTTCCACTCGTTTATCCTTCTCTTGCTGTGGTCGCTCTTTGTTTATGTGTCTCACGAGTTCTTGAATTAGATATTCGTTCATCAATCTAGTTCAGAAGCAAATCGAACACCTGTCACCGTGACGAATGCGAGAATCTAATGCCAGTGAATTCATGTCTATTGATGAAAACATTAATTATGGAGGGTTTGCTGCGGAAATAATACAGAGAAAATAGTCATTACATCCCGGTATCAAGGCGCGAGGGGGATTGGAGGGTATATAATGGAGAAATGTCCAAATACTGTCTTGATTTCTCCAGGTACGGATTCAAGGGAAATTTCTGTAAAATAACTTCCAAATGTTGGATACATTATAATGGAGAAATGTTCATTGTTATCGTACCCCTGCAGAAGAGAACGTTACAATGTATATTGTTATTTATCCGTTATTATATTATATAAGATGATCATTATATCTGGAATACTTCTGACATCCACGTGAAAGACGTTATTGTCATTGGTTGAAATCTGTCTAACGTTATTATATGAAGATGTACTTATTTAGAACCTTATCTTATTTTTTAATAATCAAAGTTGAGTTTGGTAGGACGATGTTCAATTTAAATCTCCAATCAAAACGAACACTATTGAAACAAAACTGCCTTGTTGTTCCCATAAAATTAATGCTACTAGATAGATTCGACATTGTTTATTGTCTTAGAAACTCAGCGTAAAATCATCATTTATTAGAAAACAAACTCTTTTCTAATGGCTGTTTACATAACAAATGACTGTTAATTCTCCTCAGCTCAAAGGCATACTAGGATCACAATATTTTGTAACAAAACATTATGTTAAATAGGCTTTACATGCACACCTATATGTCACATTATGATACGATCGTGTTAACAATAGGCTATAATAACAACAGCACACAACAGACGGGTTTATGCAAGTATGTATACAAACAGTTCCCCCGTGTGTGCATACTGGTACGGCTGTTGCTGTTGCTGTGGTTGGCGAGGATTTTGATATCATAATTGGCACACAGGGTCGATATGCCGCTGACGAATAGCAACCATCAATTTCATCTGCTGGTCTCTGAGACATGCAATTTATTAAGTGTCATACGTTCAGACAAATCGAGAGTAATATCCGTAATACAAAAAGCGACTACGATTCAATTTTTTCCCAAAGTCGAGTGATCAATAACCCTGTATTTAATTACGATTTTCTTCGAATCGTTTTATGGAAATTGCAACGCATCCATTCGTTGTTTCAATTGAAAAATCTTCCAGGAAATTTATCCTTATTAGTGATATTAAAGTTTATTATTTTTCTGCCTCGAATAAGAATTGGTACACTGTTATGGAGAATATTGTCCATCGTGTTTGAAATATAAAACATAGTGTACACAGGTATTATAGTTTGCATAATATATACAAATTAACGGCGGCGTAGCTAAACATGTCAACGTGATAAAATGTAAATATTTGTATGGCCAGTATTGCAATAACACCGATATATATTTCCCAGTTCTGCATGCTATTTTACTGGCTGCCCCTGGTTTTATGTTCCACCGTGGATGTATATGATACAGTCAGCACTCTGTGGTCACATCCTAGTATAAGATAGATGTGATGTGTTGTTCACAAGGTATATGTCATATATGGTCAGGGTTATCTCTGCCTTCAGCGGACGCTTCTTTCATCTCGTTCTTTGCTTTAATGTAATTCTTCGCAACCTTCTTCGTCCTTTTGTAATCCAATGTATTTTACGAACCGTAATGTTACTCCTTATATTATTACAAATAAAGTATATTTTATTTGTAGAATTATTTAAATTGTTATTATCCGTTGAGAAAAAAAGGACTAAAATCATTAGGATTACATATCAACGAAAATAACATTATCCCACGCAGTAACTTATTTAGATTCACATTACAAATGAAATGTATCTACTTTTTTGTTTTGTTTTTTTCCTGTTACGTGAATGTTTTTTTATCCTGTAACTTCGTCCTTCCAATAATATTATATTTTACTCTGTAACTTTTGGCATGACGCGAGCGCACACAAACATCCGTGTCGTCTTCGTTCCACACATTGTCGTTTCTTCGTTAATAGTAATTGAAAGTGAAGACAGAGCGATGCTTGTTTGTACGTGCATGTTCCAGTGTCAGAATTTATCTTATAACACTGGGCGTACACGGGATCCGTCAGCATCGCAATGGCAATTTCCTCATGTGTCCGTACCTCGCCTGAAGGATATTGCAAAACATTATGTGGAACTCGGGAGTTTCTGAAATAGATTGGCCATATTTCCGATTAATCGATATAACGCCGCAAGTGTTCGGGCGCAGGATATAGGCGAGTTGCCTGTAGTAGCTGAGGCCGTAGTGAGACGCTTGCCAAGTCAATGATACGACCCCCGGTAAGATCTGCTGCTGCTGCTGCTCCTGCATCTGATTACACATACATAAATACACTCTGAGATAACAGATGCGCGTGTAAGTGTGGGCGAAGGATATGTTATGATCGATATACCATGTTAATATTAGGTCCATTTCAACATGAATTCATCATTATCTTTACTATGAAACTAGCCAAATGAATTTCCATTTAGAAAAAGGGTCAATTGTCAATCATACCAATGACATGTAAATTGGTTACAATTACTTTTTGATATAGAATTATGTGATGGTAATGGAAGAAGCATGTTGTTAGGCTATAATAATACATTTTAAAGATAGTTGTTGCAAGATTTCACAAGTATGTTGCTATTGTACATACTTATGGCTGTAGCATTGAATTGCATTCTTTTTACTCCTTGTTGTACATCGTTGCACATCTGCTGCTGAATTTCTAGTAAAGTACTGAATTGAATTTGTCCACTGGACATGAGCACTCCTTGCAATGCAGCTGCAGTGTATATATACAAGTGCCGGACAGAATGAAAATGCGATCAGCTTCACCTTGGGACATATGTATGTATATCGTCGACGTGGCCAATCCTCCACTGATGACATTCCTTTGATTCATTCTCACTGAGCAAATTACCTTTAACTATAGTTACCATTAATGTGGAAGAACGATTAGCTTCCAGGTTCTTTGTCTCTCCCCTCACCGCCATACTCCCTCCACCTGGTGTTTGGTTATTTTCAACCACTATACCCGTTCATCAGTGTTGCACAGCACACTTCGAGGGGCCCGTGCATAAGAATGGAATTGCGGGTTTATCGTGCGATAATGGAATCGTCGCAAAGCAGGCAACGTTCGTTCGTTCGTTCGTTCGTTGGTTGATTCGTTCGGTTGTGTCTCAAAACGACAACGTCGTATATATCGATATCTCACTCTGACTTTCGTTGCCAGCAGCGTGCGAACGCCGCTTAACCTTCTATTCCACACCTAATGCTTTCTGTAATCGCTCTCTCGGAACAACCATTTGCCGTCTAAGAATCGTTCGTACGTTTGTTCGCTTTATTCCAGAGTTGTGTCGGTGTCGGTGTCGGTGTGAGTGTATGGGAATGGAAAGAGTTGCTACTGCTGCTCGGCTCGTAGAGTACAGTTTTCGATGGTGGTAGCGCAACGAACGTTTCCCCTGAAACGATCCAACTTTGTTTCACACTCAAGTGGCTGTTGCCAACCTACCTTGCTTGGTCGACGTTGTCGCTCGCTCGCTCGCCCGCCCGCCATCAAAACCCGTCGTGCCGAATGCAATTACGCCGCCGTCTTCAGAACATTGCACTAATTGTTGTAATGGCTGAACTGTCCTGCTGTTTTAATTACGTGCTAACAACCGACTGTCATAAATCCTATCGATTCGCGAACTGCCGCAATTACAAGTCGCGCCCCTCTACACTTTTACCTACCTACTCATTCATATCGACGAATGTTACTAGTGTTCGTGCCCGGATATGAACTCCATCTACCAACACCAACGTTAAACATCCGTCCCCAGTAACCAATCATCCGTGGGAAACGTGCAAACTTTCCACAAACATTATCACGGTAAACGACTGGAAGAACGTGATTCGACCGAACTTGGATTTTGAATTTCCAGTGCGTACGAAAAAGATTACTTGAAAGTTATGATATATCCATACAACCTGTTTTCACACACAAACTACGAGGAACATGCTACCGCCACCATCACTACGGTATGTCAAGTTAGTGCCCCTGCTGGTACAGATGAAGTTACGGGTTGAGCGAGCATATGCCAGCCTGTAAAACTGTTGAAGAACTTGAATTGTGCTCGGGTATTTATCCTGGCGCGTGGCGGTCGAATCTGTCGTGTTCCGATTTGCATTCTAATTGAACAAGAGATGAGAACCGAGTACGGTATCTCTTTGGTTGTTGGTTGTTTCGTTATAAGTTGATTATTAGCACGAATAATGGATGGCTATTATGAACGGTCCATTAGATGAACCCCTTTTTGACTTGTGCCTGGAATTCCGGGCAACTTATCGCTGCAATCATCGCGCACGGATAAAAACATGCTTTCCATTAAACGGTTTACGTACGGTGGGACGTTATCAGACTCCGGGCCGACCGGAGTCGAGCGGCCCGTTTGCCGCTTCCGTCCAAACTAAACTCACCAAAGAAACTTTAATCTTTGCTTGCCGTGCTCAAAACAAAATCAACCCGGCTCGCTCTCTCGGCGAACAAAATAAGAATTTCTGTTAGTTAACTCGCAGATCAGAGATTACTGACCCACGACGACGCTTAGCCTTTTTTTTCTCTTTCTGCTTCCATGCTACGAGCTCGGAGAGAAAAATGTCGCGACAGATATGCTTGTGTACGAACGTACTCGGATGTTTCCTGTTTACTTGATTCTACGGAAAACCTTATTCTTTTACTGCTGGTGTAATTAAATAAATCTCTACACAAGGATGACTGTTAGCAAAACGGAAAAATACAAACATAATACGTTAAATATAAATATCGTCTTGTTGTGTTCTTAGACTATAAAGATTTAGGTGAATGTTTCTAATATTCCAAGTACTAGGTTATTGATGTGCACAAATTATTTGTGGCCAAATACATTTATCAATGTAATACATGATGTGAAACACTCCTCCGAGTGCAGTGGTACGTGATCATTTGTCGTATAGGTAATCCCTCAGGTGCGGATGTCTCTCTCTCTTTCTCTCGCCTAGTGCCAAGGCGTCTTCTTATTTACTCGGAATCGCCCGTGGGGAGCGAGTATTGCAAAGCATGCCGGCATGTGAGGGCACTGGTGGGAATTATGAAAATCCAATACTGTATATGGCAGTTATTGTTTTTCGGAAGTTTATTTATGAGACTTGTGCGGTCGTCGAATGCAATATTTGAACCTGTCTCCGTCGCACTGCTATTATTTGTGAAATACCTCGTGTGTGCGGAGGTCGCTCGGTAACTAACGCTACATAACTACAACGCGCACGGAACAAACAAATAAACAAACAAGTTTATTTCCACTCAAGTGATTCGATTACAAGTTTATTCATATATAAATTAATAAAATACACTCAATTCGTTACTGGTACTAATTTCGTTCTATTGTTACCGAATGGCAAGTAATTTTACACATAGTATTTCTATTACTGGAAATTACGTTTAGCAACATTGAAAAAGTTAATTAGACTCAAGCAAATTAAATGTCAACCGGGTTTATGTATGACCTATGGATTATTTTGTAGATTGAATTTGCAAAATCTTCTGAGAAATTCAGTTATCATTGTCAAACATCGCTACATCTAATTCTTCATCATATATCTTGCTCATACATTATTTTTTTTATAAATAAAAAACCTGGTCAATAAATTTTTTACAAGGGTACATTGAAATCTGGTCGCTCTTCACTTGACAGAGACCCTAGAAAATACGTGAATGGCCACTTGTTCTTTCCAGTACAATCCAGTGTGCTGTCAACGTCAACACGTCAAGCCCATAAGTCGATATCGTGAGACCGCCGTCGCTGGTGCTGCTACGGCAGCCGCACCCTTGAGTTATATACCAACATCTCGCCCGATTCCACCGAAATCTTTGATGCTTGTGTTCATGTAAATCGCTGACAGTTGCCAAACAGAGAGTCGCCTCGGAACGCGCGCGCGTGGTTTTTGATAAACCACGTAACTTTCCTCCATATCCTTCCCAATCCCTCCATCCCGACAAGCTAGTGCTAAGTGGTGCGGCGTTAGTTAATGAGCTCCGCAGCCAGAAAAGGATTAGCAAGACGACTCATCAGTCGAGAAATCTCAACAGACACACGATACGTAACGCAGCCTGTCGAAACTCCGTTGTACAACGAGACTAGGTCTACGCGAGCTTTTTCCAATCTTGCTCGGATGCAATTAAAAGATCCTTTTGCTGAGCCATTGTCCAGCAGCAATTGTTTGGTTTTCTTTCGCTCTTGCTCTTTGAATTGTATTTCTTGGCTTTACTGTTTTAGCTTTACTGTTTTTCCTCTTCTGTTGAAATGAACGTGCCTTGATAGTAGATAAAAACTATTGTTAGAACTGTTATGTTAATAGTTGATTTATACTTTCAGATTTCATCAAAAATATTGTAAATATCTTCAGTATTTCACGTAGTTTATCCCTTGATAATTTTTTAATATACTTTAAATATCTTCACCCAGGCATTTCAAATACTTTAAGTCCTGACAGCAAGTAAATATTTCATGAAACCACACTATCGTTAATAAATAAGATGCCATAAGGCATATGACAGTCTCTGGTATTGACGTGGCAAGAATGTGTCACCATCAGTGACATATATTCCCGCTCTCTCTCGCTCCTTCGTGCGCTCTATAGAAAATGCCACCTACAAATATAATCTTGTTTAATGATTATAACGACGTGTTCTTTGCCCTCTTAGTAACACACAGCACGTCATACAATCTATTTATCAAAATACTTACGCCAGTAAATTTTAAATCCTCCACACACCACTTATGATTAATAACGACCTGTCGTAGGCAGCTATTGTTTTCAAATTTCTCATTTATTCCAAAGATTTGCCGCCCGCACAATGTAATGGAAAAAACGTTGCAAAAAAAATTTCCACGTTTGTAATTACAATGTTATATATTTAATGAACAACTCGTTAATGGATTTTTTCCCCAGTTTAGTGTTGAATATTTACAACCATAATGCTTTACTTCATTCTTCATACAATTTTTCGCCATTTCTTCTTTAAAAGATTACAGGACTTTTTAAAGAACGACGTAAATACGAATTTGTGTCCATTTATTTTATAATCTTAATCAAAAGCTCCAAACACTTTTGTGTTACAGATTATGGAATAAAAATTGTCTTCACGCCACCAAGTTTTGTTGGTACGCCGTGAATAAAACGTGAAAGGAAACGGATCAAATTAGCAGTTTTCGTGCACAGGTTTACGAGGAAATAATGTCGGTTTTTATGTGTCGCACAGTGCAATGCCAAAATTTTATTTCACTGGAAATTGTGAAACCTTAACCGGATGGTGGAATCGACTATGCTTAGTGCGATATAAACTTGTGCGTTGTGACCTCGTGTTCTGGTCTGCCGTCTTGTTGGTGCCTTACGGCCTGCGCCCAAGGGAATGTTTAATTTTTCTTAACGGGTCGCGGTATAAGTAAAGTGAGTTTTTTACGCCTTTACGCATGGATTGACTTTAAGAGTGTGCGCGCGCACATCCTTCAAATATACCATAAAATAAATCTTAGAGAATTACAACGACATTTTAGGATTTTTTAAAATTTGTGTACACCCCAAAATATATGTACGACGTTCAACATAATTATTTGTTAAAATATTCAATTAATCTCGTCCGTAACATCATCGGCTGTTGTTATTTGAAATAGAACGTGCGTGGGTAGTCACATATTTGCATACATATTTTGAAGGGTTTTAAATAAAACATTATTTCTTTTATACAATATGAAGTAATCTACATAATATTTGCGTTAGCCATACAGCATGTGATATAATGTCGTTATTAAGTAAATAAATGCACACCGGACTAATTGACATTTTGATATCATAATGGATGTTATGTTTAAATTTCATGCGGAATTAAAAACTACCGAAGCAATAACGCTGTTATTGTTAGCAACAAGCGTTCATCAATGCGTACATATACACACATGGAGTGTGCAGTAAACTCATTATATGCAATTTCATTTACATAAAGCCCGTGTTTAATTCATACAAAATTATACTGTATATTGTGATTCATAGCATGGAACATGTGGTGATGAAATAGGGCAGGCAAAAATACATACTCTCTTAACACTGGGTCCAAAAAATGTATTGTAAAATAATAGTTCTAGATCATTTTATATTCGAATTATTAATTAATATGAAAGCTAGAGAAGTTTTTTTGTATCGCAATAGAGCTTAAAATTAATAGATTGCCAGTTTATTTCCAGTAGAACCAAATATATCTTAATATTATTATAAAGAGTTAATTTCATGTAATTGAAACAATATGTTCATTTGTTTATTTGATGTAGGATTTTACAAAACAATTAATGTAATCGGATTGCATGTGTATCAAATTACCTAATAAAATAACAATAATCAGAGGATTGTTCGCCGTGTAATCAGCGTTTGTAATAATACAATAAACCCCAATATTAGGTCTAATTGAATATCACCTGGAAGATATTACTCAAAATCATTTATTTGTAATTCTATTAATTCAGCCAGCAAATTTGATTAAAACACTTCTTGAATGAATTTGTTAAGTTAGTTCATTGGATCTAAGTTTAAAAGGTTTATCTTTTACTATAAATTGGCAATCAGTTAAAGTGAAATAAGAATGAGAAATATTTAGTATTTGTTATAAAGATGAAATTATATTTTGCACGGAAGTTCTTCATATAAATATGTATACATACATAAAAATACTACGACTTGGTCATGTAAAGAAACATAGCATATACAAGTAGGTATTATTCGAGAAGTATCGCGTCTAGTTGAAGACAATTTGATATCTCCCAAAGTTGAATATCATTATAATGTTTAGTTTCGCTTCCAAGTTTTCCAGTGTGCATAGTTAGCGTTTCATTCTCTTTTTGCATCCGGCTTGAATATATAAAATCTAAGAGCAAAGTTTCGTACTGAAAGTGAGTTAGATTATTTTTACTCTTCGACTCACGCTGTGAGGATGGATCAATAAGTGAGTAAACTTTGATGTACCTTCACTAACTGACTGTGCAGATTCTTCGATGTGGTTTTAAAATTAGTTACATTGTTGTAATATACACAAAGTATATGAATTCAACTGAGTTCGTTCTTAAATAATAATAATAAAAATACAGTAACATAAGCAAGATTGGTACATGTTTAAATGCAAATCAGGCTTGATCCTAACTGATATTGAAATGGGTCTTATCTAATATAAGTAGCATAATTTTCTTTATATTTCAACATTCAAATTTAAAACAAAGTATTTTACCTATTTGTATCAGTCAGTGCTTTGAGAAGAAGAATATAATGAATATTTTTCCACAAGTAAATATGTGAATATTAGTTAGCTTACTTTAAATACTGAGTGTGGGATATTCTAGACTATGTATGTAAAGACATATGTGCACTATATGAGTTTAATAAGCAAGTTTGTACAGGATCCGACACAGATACTTAATGTATGCATTCCTGTCTGTAATCATCCTAATATATTAATCCTCTCTGCATTGTAGTTTACTATTATCTGTTAATATTACATATTCTCTCAGATATGCCTACTATTTAGTTCCTCAAATGATTCACTCAATTGACAAAATAATGGACTCAAAATGATGTCAGTTGTTTTAACAATAATTTTTTAATTTTAATCTTGATATTTTGTAATCAGTCTGAAATTTGGACTTAAAATGGCTAGCTAAAATCGTTATATCAGACGAAGAATTTTTCGGCGTTCTAAGGGTCTCGATATGAAATTACCCTAAGGTAATCAGTTACTAATACAGTATTGTTTCAGTGATTCCATCTGTTGGCCACAGTACTGTACGCCAGGTTGTTTGATCTTCAAGCATTGGGCCGCTTGTCAATAATTGGGAACATTAAGTTACTAATTAGTCTGGCATCGGTTGTATTGTGGCATCCATCATTATGTTCATGTATAGCTATTATAACGTACACTAATTATACACACACACATATACATAGATCAACTAACATATCAACATACATGTATGTATTTGCATACATGTTCAACTGTACGTGTGCGTGCGTGCGTATGTGTGTTTATACACATAACACGGTAACACTAATGGCCACGATACCACTGTGTGAATCACTCGAGTTACCACACAGTTACCACTGGTTACTGCTATTGACACATATCGGTCACGGAATTGTATTATAGAACTGGATTTTTAACTAATCGCTTTTAATTAACGGGAATACTTACACTTTGGTTTATAAATTGTGGAATAATTTTTAATACGGCTTCGAATGATACCGTACACTATATTGAAATTATTTTGTGTATACTGAACGCAATTGGTTAATATCTCTGGAGTAAAATAGTACAAATTTTATATGGTAAAATTTTAATATGATTCCTGCGTTTATCGAATCCAAAATTTGTATTCCAATAGCTCATCAGCAAGGCTGTAGCAGCAACACATTATCCTGTTTAGATGAATTCTTTTCAAAATACAACAACCTACAATTATTATTCATACTTTCAATAGACTTATAACATTTTCTGCATCTCATTTCATTTCATACACCCGCATTACTAATTTTTCTTCGTCAAAACCAATCTGTCTCACTTGTGTGTTGATGATATTATCCAGAATACCCCACTTACAGTGGACCAACTGTCTAGACGACATCAAAACATGGCAACGATTCACATCCGGTGTAATTTGCTGACGTCATCGAGCCAACATCGACACCGGTACCGGATATGACGCAACGGATATGAACAACTTTGTTATATGAACTCGTCCATTGCAATCATCTTTCGGGGGTCGTGCCGAAAAGATTTCGTTGTTGATTAAATAAAGAAAAACGAACGAACACATACAGATATAGAATAAGCGGTTAAGTTCTTCATAACTTTTCTATAATGCCAATGGGAGATTCGAAATTGTATAGTTTGCTGACGCCGTATGAAAAGCAGTGTATGGTTAAAATTCTTTTTGTTCTTCTCCTAGTAGAAGTCTGTCGCTCGCTCGCTCGCTCGCTCGCTCTGCACATATGCGCGTGTGTGTTTTTCTACCATGAACTTTGTGTTTCCTGCCTTTAGTTTCTTGTTTCTTTCGGTTTGTCCCGGTGTAAATGTACTTTTGTTGTGAATATAGAAATCACAACGATTCTGTTTGGTCGGTTGTCATTTGTTTGTAAGTTTTGTACGGACGTGTTTGGATATGTGTGCGTGTAGTATTGTTTTGTCAGTAGATAGCCCGATAAGTGCGAGTTTTTATTTGTCTTCTACTGTTATTCTTTTTAACGAGATCTCTGAGACAATTGCTTGATTCAGATAAGAAATTTCTTCGAGTTTGTTTACCTCCAAAAGATACCAGACGAGTATTTAGATAGAAATCGAAAATTCAATCAAATAATCATTTAATTACGTTTTTATCAGATAGCCAAATACATTTTATGAGACCGCTAATAATAAATAAAAATTCATATATTAAATGTAAAATGAAAAAACCAACTTCATAATTTGACCACATAATGTGGATAGAAATATATTAAATATAAACATTTACCGCAATATGTAATTAACTTTTATCAATAATGGAACGGACATACCTAAATATGTTTCATGTATCAATTAAAATCATGTTCATTACATGGAAATTATTAAATAATATTCAATTCTTCGTCAATACATAATTGCAAAACTAGTAACAATATATTCCCTATATATCATTATTAAAACATATGTTACAAACGTAGTTAATATACCTTTAACAATTAGAAATAATATATACATTTATTTTAAATAATAGCGGATAATGTAATTACATTTTAAAATTAATATGTTGCTTGTTATTTAAAAACTAACACAACTTTTTTTAAAATTAACGAATTATTTATTTAATTAAATTATTACGTGCACTTTTAATGACATACATGCAACACTCCGTAATTTGTTTGGCCCAGTTTTTTGCAATGTTTTATTCATTTATGT
>JAGJTL010000037.1:371615-402776 GCA_022063505.1 Calosoma granatense
AAATTATTACGTGCAGTTTTAATGACATACATGCAACAATCCGTAATTTGTTTGGCCCAGTTTTTTTCAATGTTTTATTCATTTATGTGCAATAAAGTCATTATTTAAAAAGCTGCAAATAGCACAGTGCAATTAGAGTTATTACTTTTGTAATATAGCATGCATCAAAATAATTAACAACATTGTATGGTATAGATATATTTATAAAAGAAGAAAAAAAACATATTTCTATGCTGTCGAGTGTAATTCGTACAATGTTATAAATTCAGAGAATTTACCAATGAAAAGCCGTGTTCAAACAACTAAAATTAATTTACACCGCAGTAGCACTAATTACACAGACCGCTATGTTATCATTGAAGACGAATAATGGCTCATTATTTTGGGATTTACCGCTCGACGGTCAGTTGGTCTGAATACTCATGTTGTGTAGTACCAACCTTCCTGTATAATTGCATATTGACCAGCTAATAACTCTTTGAGAAGCGCCTTAATGCCTCCACGCTAGAAGTAGATCAATAAATGTATTGGACAACAATCTTCGGAGACATTGCCCCAAGTATCTTCACTATAAACTGGAGTGTATATATCAGGCTGGAAATTACTTTGAAAGTAAAACGTTTAAGCGGGTTACCATTTTTTTTCTCCTCGTTTTGTTCCGGGTTTCCCAAAGGAATATTGAATACAGTAAGTACCTGGTATTTCTTCGCAGTGTGCACCGGACTATTGTTGAGCACAGCTGACCGAATTTAATCCCGGCAGAATGAAATAGGCAGAGTTTAAAAGCTGGTTCCGTTGGGACATACCGATCAGAGATGTTCTCTCTCGGGCCTGGTAACACCCATTCTACGTAGCATGTCACGAGCATTGACCAGAGACGGTCATACCACGGTCATCCCCCCGCCTCATTCCCCATTCCTCCCTCCATTGACACCGCCCATCCCCCACCCCAAGAGTGACCAAAGTTCGTTGGAGAACAACACATTGCAGTGCCACGTGTGTCGATTTCCCAAGTGCAACTAGATTTGTAGCACATTGCGATACATACGTCTTCTTTCGTTTTTCATCATGTTTCATTTTCTTTCCAACATACACTCAGTGTTTTCTTTCATGTGTGAGCGTGTGTGTGTTTGTATATTTGCATTCCGTATGTCTTTGCTTGAGGTTTTAATATCTACAGACTATGAGATCCTCAAAGTATTGCTCCTGCATTGAGAATTATCCGCGTGTTGTAACATGTTCAATATCTGTTTTCGTGTGATGAACAGAAATATGCATCCGAAATATAAAGCACCAGCACCACCATCAGTACGTTACAAGCAGCTTAAGAATTCTTCAAGAACTTAATTTAAGCGGATCCACGTTCTCATGGAGTCTATAACACAAAATTCTTCCTACTAAGAGCTGTATATAGAAATGCAGAACGAATATTCACTGTTGCAGTTCTTATAATATTCGTTTAATTTTATTTTCTAGTGTAATGTTTCTGTTCAAAGCAATGTTTTAATATCCGTGCAATCCAGCCACAATGAATACTGTTATTTAAAACTTCCAATTGAATTCATTTCAAGCAAAACGTTTGCCAGTTTATTGCATATTTAATGAGAAGCAAATATCTTGTTATCGACAATTGTAATTGTCGTTCCAAAATAAAATCAATTTTCAATCAAACTACGTTTGGTCTTGTGAGACAGATGAATTTAAAGCATCCAAACGGTGTGATATAATTTCAAAAATTAATTACTTCATTAGTTGAACGTCTGATGAACAGGTTTTTTTCTCGATTGCTAATGGTGCCGTCACTGTGATACGCAAACAATTCTCCGATCAGAAGCGAAGATGAATAATGAATATGTGACAAAAAAGACTGTACGATGTCGAGCAGAACAAAGAGAGCATCGCGAAATTGATTGTGCTACCAATAAATTAATGTAGAGAGACGTTCCGAGCTAATTAGCGATATTATTCAAAATATAATGTAACTGGAGTCATTGGATTGTATTGTTTTAATGGCTGTGATTATCGGAAAAAAGACAACTGGTAGCAATTAACAATGGACATCCATTTAATGAGTTCACTTGCTGATAAAAGTATCTCGAAGTTTTCTCTGACAAATTTCAGAATAACTTTATTTCTAGGATAATAGAGAACTTTATTCAAATGCTAAAAAATACGCTTAGTTGTGAGAACAGATTTTTAATTGACCCATATTGCTCTCTTGTGTTAATTTGTTTCAAATCTTTCTGAATGGTGCCTCAAGCAGACTTCATTGTACAATTCAGGCTGTATAACATTAGAATAATAATTTCACAAGTACACCACGCCTTTCTTCTGAAGTGAAATCGCACTCTTAACATAATTTTATCATAACATCGGCCGTGCTTAATGAACTCGGTGTCCATTTACCGTTATCGTTTGTAAATCCTACGCTAAGACCAGAAATGTAATTGAAGTCATAAATTCTTTTAATTACACATTTTGTCGCGTGGCGCCACTTGACTCGGTCGAATGCTGCATCAGTAACCACGGTTAACTCGTGGTCGCAATATTACTTGTGCTTGTATAACGTCCGTCCACTGTCCCTACCATACTACCGCTGGTGTTGGTGGTAGTACGCAGCTGTAGAATTGATTGCGCTGTACAATAAATCACTGACAGCAAAGAAAAATAGCGGAACTTGTTTACATTTAAAAGCACTATGTAGCCGACTGGCCATTTAAAAATTCGCAATTAAAAATAACCTCTCGCAATTTCGTACAGTTTAAAAGCGAGCACGATTAGCTTTCGCAACGCGGGCGAAAGCATAAAATTCCCTGCGGATTTGGGCCCCTGTGCACATTACTAACGATAATGTTTACTCAAGCGAGCCTAAATGTAGTTTTCAAATATTAAAACGAAAAAACCAGCAGCAGTAGTCGCAATAGCAATGAAATGCAACGATCTATATATAAATACAACTTCTCTAATTATATCATCATGATGTACACGAGTATTTCGTTGTAAAACATCCGCGCCACCAACTCGACTACAGTTTGCATGGCATTAATTAATTTGATTTCGAATCAGTTCGGTTTGCAACTTCGTTGTTTGCTACCGCTTGGTCCGTTATGTGTTTGCTAATATGAACTAATAGCAGGTTATGTTAGGTTCAGAGACAGAGAGCGAGCGAGAGAGAGTGTGTACTGGTTCGCGATGTGTCTGCTTGCAATGTAATTGCGGAGAAACCAGTTTGGTCGCAATGCAGCAGTCACTCATGAAGTAATAACTCACTGTCGTACATATATGTGTATATATACATACATGAAGGTGTTACACACTAGTACTCATCATTTCCAAAGCAGCGCTGCGCTATATATGTACGTATGTATGCTTGTTTGTCATATACATTAGCAGAGAGTTGTGCATCGAGCGAGGTGGTAACTAGCGACACTGAGCGTCGGACAGACGGACTAGTAATATTGTGTCACATTGTATGCTTGCATATCGAGAGAAGGACTGGTACATTCCACCAACACCATTTCCAACATCATATGCATTCGTAGACAAGCACTCGTATTTGAATGATGACGCATTGCGCAAAATTGATAAATTAGTTGAAATAAAAGTCATTTATTATAAACTTTTACAGACAATACATCATGTGCTAAATTTGTTTTATTTCTTTAACTTTAACCGGAGACATTTTCATATGCGAAATACACATGTTATTTCGAAGTAACTTTTCTAATGAACCTATTCATAAAACAAAGATTAAAAACTAAATCCAAAATCCAATATGTTTATAAAATAGTTTTTCAAATACATTTCTGCAAAAGTTGATACTATTTTACCTGTAATTTCAATTTGCAGTAAACGTTACATCTTCTTGTAAAATAAAAACGAAATGATACGTTTTTGCTGCACTGCAGGAGAGATACTTCTGATATTGAATGTCTCAATCAATGGTTTCTTCCTCTTGGTTGGTTGAAATCGGAAACGTGCAACTAGCCGTGCAACTTCCGGTGACGAGCCAGTACCTACTGGTAGAGTAGTTTCTATATACTTGTAGCTAGTGTACGCGCCACGCTCCCGCTGTTGATAGTTGTGTAATATGACATTAAAGTGCATGGCACTCTAAATAGCTGTTTGCACTTGTAAGGTAATTGACTGTGCTGCTCTCTACTGGCTCGCTCGCTGGATGGTGAAGAGGAGTTACATTTCTGTGTAAATGGACGACACGGAACATGCTTCGAACTTTCGTTCGTCTCCCCAACAACAGCAACAGCAACTTCTCTCTTATCAGCGCCATTACACGTTATTAAATTAATGGACAAACAATATTTTCGATATTATTACATGCTATTTTATTACTCTATGTTCACGTGTATTGACTGATGGTTTTTATAAATAGTCTGATAAGAACATTAGCAGAGTAAACTTATTTAAAATCTTTGTAAAATACAGCTTATTTACTAATCACTAGGAATTAGAATCCACTGCAGTTTTGTATTATAAATGAAGAAAAACTTGTTGATGTTTATCTTTTGTTAAATTTTACTCTTGATTTTTTTTACATTTTGACTGCCGAACCATCTAAATGTATACACGCGACAGTGTTAATATGCTCTTAATTATAAAATGTAATATATTTATTTTTCCATTTCCCGAGTTCAAGTTGAACAAAGCAAATTCGCGGACATTGAAATGAAACGTTCCCTGGGCCTCGTGATTAATTAATATTGCATGAAATGTGAAACTCATGAAAGTGTATTTCAGTTGGAAATTTGTGTAATGAAATTATAATTGCATATCCTTTATTTATACAAATAATTTAATCCATATTTGTTGAAAGCACATCCAAAAGCATTTCATTCCAGTTTTCGTTAATAAATCAGTAATTTTCATTCAATATTTATAATATAACTTTTGGACTACTATAACCAAGTAAACAATCGTTTGAATCGTTGAGAAAAGTAAGAACAATTTGGTTTAAATATAATCGTCGCTTTAGCAAAATATTTTTATCAAACACATTGTGTCATAGCAAACTCTTTATTATCATAGTAGTTCAGTAGATGTCACTTGTGTTGTATGATTCTACGCTCTTTTGTCCATCGCCATTTGCATATAGCCTCGTTGATTAATGCCCAACTAGTGAGGTTTGATTAGCTGGCGCGCGTCCCAGCCGTGACAAGTCGTCTGCTTCCCTGGGCGACGCAGAGTAATGGCGTAAAGCCGTTGGGTCGTGCAGCACCAAAACACATAAAAAAACAGAGCGTCCCGAGACTGACGCGCGGATGTTAAAGTTATGTAGTGGTAATGGTTGGGTACTTTCACCCGACTGCACTTGCACAGGACCTGTACAGACTGGTGCGCACACTTTCTACCTGAGATAAATCAGCTGGTACACCACCAGCCGATACACCACAAACTTGTTTCCTGCTGTCCAGCCTTCCCATACCAACGTCCATCTTCTTCTAACTCCATTCCTCCTTTACAGCAACGCCAGACGCCCGTTTTTTATCACTCCATCAAATTTTCTTCTCTGCGATATCCCTTTTAAAATTGAGTTTGGTCTGCGTGCGGTGATTTTTTGCTCGTTTCACGATGATGAGAAGCTTCTTAGTTCCATCTATTTGTAAGAATAATACTTATTGCGCCATCGGTATCCAGTTAGCGTTTCTGATTTCTTTAGATGTTTTTAGTTCAGCACAGGAGACAATGGCTATGTATACTGCGTTCGAATGGGATTGACCATTTAGAAATAAGTTGTTTTGTGTTACTCGTTTCATGGCTTCCATTGTTAAAGCTACACTTTTTCTTTTATTGTAAAGTAATAAATATAGCTAAAGAACAGAGTAATTTAATTAATACATTGTTAATTTAAAGTGTTGCTTAATATGACCTGTTGTACGTTTTCAATACAAAATTATTAATACCCATGGACTAAACATAAAGCGACAGTAATATTATGGAAGTGTGAAGCTACCTATTATTAATATTTTACAGCTAATTGGTACATTACAAATATTAATAATTAATTGTACGCTCCCTGTGCAACACACAGACATGTATAAATTAATAATTGCCCACTATTCATTACTGTCGTGTAGCTCATTAAGCATATTACAAACGGTACATGTCAACTTGTAAATTGAATGCAAATATTATTTTTCTTCTTTCAGTTTTTTTCCCTCACTTACATATTTATGTTAATTTATGCATTGAGATTGAAATGCATCACGCTGACGGCAGTTCTGATAAAGTTCACAAATGGATACCGTTAATTGCTTTGGTAATTAAGAAGTTAATTAGAAAACGGATACATAGAGAGCGTGGATAATTAGCATCGTATTATGAATGTAATATTTTTCAACCATACAAATATGATTTGATAACGGTGACCAATGGAAAATTGTGGACTTTTTGTTATTTGAAAAATATCAAATATTCTCTTCAAGGGCATAAAGCGTAGATTAATACATTACACTGTAATTATTTTGTAATACTTCGTGTTTTATTTAACTGAAAATAAGTTATATATTTAATGTGACACAAATAGTATAACAAGTAAATCAGATAATTTCACATCATGATTTGATGAAACTTGTGCTGTCACCTGTATGCGGATACGAAAGCTATTGTGCCATCACAGAAACAGCACTCGATTAATAAAATTACGACGCTCCACTACAGTATAATGAAGTGCATTCCGATAGAACATAGCGTTCATCAATCATGATTTGCTCCAATAAAATCAGTTTACCTCGGTTATTTTTTTGATCAACTTGTGAAAGGGGAATTATCTTCAATAGAACTAGCAATTTCAATATTGAATTGATGAAATATAATTGCATGCACAATAACTAGTTACAGATGGAAAGGAAATTGTATTTAATGGATGCATAAACTTAATTCTCTCTATACTCTCTAACGAGAACGTGACCAATTACTTACTATGTAATTTCAATTAAAAATTGCTCGAATGCTTCTGAGAAACGCGATACGACGAACCAAAGACCCTTTGATGTCGACGGGCCCGGCTTTGACATCTAAGGGTTTACACTGTGTAAAGACTCACTCATACAAACTAAATTGTTTATTGGTTTCTATAGGATTCTGTCATTAACAGTGTACAAGTAACAACTAGTCTTCGTTCTAGTGTAGAAGATGAACGAACCGAAACTCTCTCACACAGTGTATCGTCGCCATTCGAACCAAAATGGACATTGTCGTCTGCCGATTGAAATCTATGTTCTGTTTCTGTCACAGACCAAATGTATAAAGATTATTGTTCGTTTGTCGTTACGTCATTGTTAACAGCATTGTCTACATGGTTTCTTGTTAATATCACTAATGATTTTTACTCTTCGTGAACGAAAGATATTTCAATTATTTTAGTTTGTAGATGTAGAAGAAACCTTTTATTTGTAGTAATGAAAGATTAAATTTAATTTAAAAAATCTTTACTACCTCATAAATCTTAGATTCAAATATTTCTCCGAGGAAAATCTTTTCCAACGTTTGTGAAATTAAACTAGGAACTCTCTCGAGTTTCGCAAATCCGCGTAGCATCATTTTTCCTTGCATTTCATTTACCTCGCTAACCCAGTACGATGAGAGAACTAAACCTGGTTCAATTCGATAACCGCACAGAGAAATGGAATGTCAAGTTACGCGAGAGACCGAGAGAGAATAGCAGCGGTTACTAATTCGACTATCTGCCCGTAGAAAAGAACAAAATGCTCATTGGAATATATGAAAGATCCCGCAAAGTATATGAATTTCTAGTTAATTAATTGAATGATATTGATAGTACAGTGGGCGAGGATTAACTATGCAACATTAATCATGTGTCGAGACACATTTATATCCTGGTACGGTTACCGTACGCCTGACGGCAGCACTAGTGCATGTTTTTAATCTTCACCACAGGCTACAGTGTTTTATATACCTGTCGACTGAACTACCCTCGTATTCTGACAACTTGACGCCGTAATAAATGACCGCGTCATATTATTTTTCCACCGTTTTTTTCTCTTGTCTTTTCCTAACGGGAGGAAATGCGAAAGTTTTTATATTTGGCGCGAGAGGCTAAATAAATGGCTTAAGTGTTTCAGCAAATGTACCTACATATCAGATAAGGTTTTTCTTATACATGTAATCTTAAATTCACCGTTAATTGAATAAGAGATTTGTGTGAAATATATTTGATTCTTTGTATGACAAATACACAAATAAAATACCAGTTTTCAATATTCCGTTTATGGAATGCGCGTTTTAATAAAGAGAGACGGGCGGTCCTAGCAGCAACACAAAATTGTGCGTTGTTATCTCGTCATTACGTTTTTACGTGCGCCTGTACGCTGTTGACGTTGGCAACCCGCAACGTACACAATGCTATCTGCGGGTTGCGTTATCATGAGCGTAGATAAAGGGGTAGTAAGCAAGGAATAATGTTGACTGGGTACAAAATATTTTATTCCATTTTTTCACAACATTTTTTACTAGTAATTTATATTTGTCTTACATGTAGAAAAGAATTAAAATAAAGATAAAAGATTTATTTAATTTCAGAAAAACCCTATATTTTACTTTATATATTTCATAGTTTTGTTTTTATTTTGTATTATTTATTTGCATGCTGTTTAGGATGTTTACCTTCTATATCATACTGTTAATTTTATACTCTCTTGTTGAAGACTGACATATGAACAAATGTGTTTATTTCAGAATCCTGACATCGAATGCTGGACACCTGTCATTCTCAACTGTTACCTGGATGAGTAGCAGCTTTTTTCGGTACTCTTTTCTTTTGTGTTCTTTTGTTTTCTGCATGTACGTTGACCCGGCAGCCAACTACGATTATTTTGCGTTTCATATTTCTCCTTTGTACGTAATACGTTTTTAATTATACCTCGTACATTACAGAATTGACAAGGCTATACTGATAAAAATAAGATTACATTTCATGAAATGAATTCATAAAATTTGTTCGCTTGTGACGAATGAAAAATATTTCTACGTTACGTTAAAATTTAACGTGAATAATTTTTAAAAAGAAAATTATTATTATATATATTATTAACACTTTATTTTATTTTTGCATTAAAATTCACATTATGCATTAAGCATGCAAGTATTATGTGCATCTATATTTTATTGAAACTATTTCATGCAAAAATTAATTTTCATAACTCATGAATCTATATTAAATCAACTTTTATGAAGATTTTCAATTTTCAAATCATGGGTATCCATTTTCAATCATATCTGATTCTTTTTCCTTCTTTCCAAACTCTTTTCATAGCATTTCTCGCCCAGAAAAGTACAGGCGGATATGAAATATCCAAGAAATAGTAAGAAGAATGCTCCCTGTAAGTGATTTAGTGTCAGCGGTTCTAATTCTGGTTCGTCCTCGACTTTAAATCCAGACGACAAATCACTATCCCATTTTGCTATAAGTCCAGCATCCTGTAACCGCATGATCAGTGTGTCAACGCGCTTCAAAAAAGGAAATCCTATTACCATGAAATATTTACACAGAAACACTAGTTCATCATGTTTGAATTCATACAACATTGGTTTACCACTGGAATCAGTATAATATATCGGCATCAAATACGCAATTTCCCTTTTATTTTTAATCGTAGCGAAATCCCGTTTAAACGCCGTCCGATTCACGCATTCCGGATACAAAGAACAATGTTTGTGGTTTTGCAGAATCTTCCTATGCATCCAGTTATTCGGATCCGTGTATAGAACCTCCAGTTGCGGATGGATTCCAAGGTGTAAACGGGATTCGACCAGTTCTTTCAAGTTGGATACCTGATGCTCGTACAGTGGTGATGTTAATATACCTGTTAACTGGCATTGGTAAGCGGTGAATATCATCAGACTAGCTACCGACCAAATCACCACAACGAATCGTAATTTCCAAGCATTCGCAGTAGTGACAGACCCTTGCAGCAAGATGTAGAAAGATCCCATAAGACATAGAAACAATTCATTGTACGAAGCAGATGTCTCCCGTTTTCTTCCAATGAACCACCAGGCAAAGCCATTCAAGATGAAAACGAAGAAAATTGATCCCCAAACCATCCCGTCAAAAATAACGGCCAAATTCTTCCATTGAGCTATCTGCGATGCGGTTGGTACTACCCAAATTGATGTACTCTGTATATGAGGTACCGCACTGTCGAACGCTTCCACAAGAGTTTCATTGGCAGTCATCATACCAAAGATTATATCTACTTCACCATCTAGTAGCGATTTAATGGTCATGGTGGCGTTGCCATCAGACAACAGGAATCCCCAATTTGGGTATGGATTGGGAACGTATATTTCTGTAAAGTTCATTCTCTTCAGTACATTGTGAATAATTGTTATTTCCAAGCCGGCTTTCGTAGGTTCATCCTTGGGTTGTGTGATGTCTATAACATAGGGATAAATTTTTACACCCATTATTCGAATTTCGCATCCTTTCAAATCTAGATCAATTTTCTCAGGGAATATATCCGACGTATCGCTTAACCGTACATGTATCAAATTAGACCCACAACTGCCATTCGTATATGGGAAATGAGTATACAGTTCGAACGATTGGTTATGTTGTATTAAAACACTCATGTCCAATAGGAAATATTTCCAAGTAATTCTGAATATTTGTTCCATATCTTCCAGGCGTCCAAGGTATATTAACAAATATTTAGCTCTATAACTCCAGTTTGGCGTTCCATACAACATTGTTAGAAAATGTTCTAAATCTTGATTTGTTTTAATTATAGTAATGTAAGTGTGAAATTTTTGTAACTTTTCCATTAAAATACTATGTGATTGTGGATATATTATTGTTTTTACCTTAATTAATGCTGAGATCCAATTTAACACAGAATTATGGTATGGAATTATTAAACAATTATCATGTTCAAATTCATGATACAATCTCGTCATTTGCTTCTCAATGTGTGAGTTATTTTCCATTGGTAAAATAAAATTATTTCGCCCGATCAAAGCATCATATTGCAATGTGAAATTATTTGTAGTTTGTTTGAAAATATTTTCGTAAATGGTTAAAGATGAAATAGTTATCATTTCTCTTGATTCAATAGAAGATATTTTATCGCTGTTTTCTTCATGTTGGCCATCTTTCTTTGGATCTTGATGAAAAGTTGGCAATTCAGAAATATCAGTTATTTCGTCCAGTAGTGCATGTTCTGTTAATGTTGTATTCTCTACTTCTTGCCCATAGATATAAAATACAATGAACTGGATCACAAAATACACTTGTTTATACATTTTATTGAAGATATACTGCCAGTATATATTCCTCATTCGCTTTTATATACCGTTGAAACGTATGATTCCTCATAATCATTCTAAATTGATATGTAATATAACTGAGTGACGTTTTCGCTATAACTTTTCCATTAAACATTTCAGGACCAAACCTAATGATTATGAAAGGTGAAATTAAGTATTACTAAATCGTGACTAGATCTCTAACTATAATTTTATTCTTGCAAATTTCAATAAAACTATAGTTTACTACTAAACTATACGAATACATTTCTGATAATAACAAATTAATTAATTTGAAGTATAAATATTTTATTCTGTGAATTTTCTGATACACTGTAATAACAGTAAAGATTGTTAAAATATGTTATTAGAGTTTATAAATATTTGATGCTGATGTAAATAATGCATGATTCGAGCACAATCAATGCATGTCTGATATTTTATTTAAGACCTAATTAAACCCGTTTAAACACCGATACATGCAAGGGTTAGAATTAATTTTAGCATTGGTAATGTAAGCAATGTACTTGCAGTGTATATACATAGAGTTACAAAGCATACAAATACATTCATATATACACACACACATGTGTATACATATGTATAGAGATAATATATAGGACGTAACGTATCATCAGCCGCATACATAGCGTAACGCAACAGTACGTAACATGCAAAGCAGCTTGTTCATTGCAAACATATCGAGTCATCTACACACAACCACAAACAAATATTAAATCCATTGAAACCCGTATCCTCAAACAGTATACTGTACATATATGTTATACCGTCACATAGATATTTAACTCACAGAAATGATTATTATTTATTTAATTTAAACATCCCTAATAGATATTCAAGCTACGCAAAATTATAGGCTAATATTTTTTTCCGGTCTAAAAATTTCAATAATCCTCGACTTATTTATTCGAGTTTGTTTGCGAAAAAAGATTTGTTGTTTTATAGTGTTGTTTTCCTTTTTTTAGAAAAAACATATATCTTTTTTATCGTTAACATAATTGGTTTAACGAAATTTATTTTACAGAATTAGTAGAACAACAGTTTTATGTTCTGGGGGGGCTTTTTCGGCCATCAAATTTTAATGGCCCCTCACGTGTATTTGACACAACGTGATAGATTTTTTTTCTTCCCCGAGAAACGATACAAAAGCACGTATATACGCACACATGTTCGTCCTATACGTCTTCTATTGGACATCTTGTGTGGTATATGTGTGCGTGTGTGTACCCAACTAAAATGGCTTTCCATTCTTCCCCTTTTCCTTGTTTACTGCGTGCCATTTAAGCTGTGTATATTTTAGTACCAATTCACTTGAGTCTTCATGAATTACCAATTAATGACATTTACTTTAACCTCGGTTTTCTACTTCACAATCAGTTTCAAAATTCCTACGTACATATCTTTAGTTAAAGCTAGCGTATGAATAATATTTATTACTAATTACAACTTGACATGTCTACCTTACCGAAGCACACACTAATTCTCTCTACGCTTGGTACATAATTATGAATTAGTCCGTTATCAGTGTACACATTTAAGTTGTTTGCAACTTGTGTTAAGCAGCAACTTGTTTCGAAGCGCCGCGCGAATAGTGCTGACTCAACCGAAATTATCAACGATTCGCAACTTGCTTCATTCGCGTTCGTTCACTTCGCTTCGTGTTGTATCTGTCAGTGTATATGTGTGGGCAACCTAACCTAAAACCTACGCTTGTCTACTGTGAATACCGTGTAACCAAGTGTAGAAACTTTTCGTACAGCAAGCTTAATATATATAAAGCTTCTATCCGCATTGAAAACTAGCCGAGGAGTTATACGGAACTTGCTCGGAGAGCACCAGGCTTGCATGTCTAGTAGAAAACCCGGTACTGTTTCGTGTGCTGCTGTGCTAATCTTTTTCTTGTGCTTGTGTTTGCAACACGTTTATTGTTTCTAGTTGTGGCTAAATTTACAGAAGACCATGTGCACGGCAAAACTTTGAACACATTGAAATCGAATTCTGAATGGCATTGCAATGGTGATCATTAGAAATGATTGTCTCAAATAACCTGGCTGATTGTTGTTATTATTAGTATTTCGTACATGAACAGCTGTGTTCGATGCATTCAAAGAGTAATTTTGCTTATCGCTGTTTAAAGATTAACTAATGAAATTTTCTGCGGATATTTATCCAGATTAGTAATTAAATAATTTGTTTTTATGCTTCTATAATTCATGGATACTGTAATATTAATTATAGGACATTGTTTGATTATTCTTTTAGGGATTAGTTATATATGCTGTTCACAAATAGAACTGCATTTCGGTTTAAAATATAAACATTACCAAAACTCGTATTTATTTGAGGTAAACAAACCAATTTCCTATGCATTTCAAATAGATAATTAATCACTTGATGTTCACGCATACGTAATGTCGGTTGTGTATAATGAAAAAAAAATGGTAGATTTGGAGCTTCCCCAATGAATGTCAGAATTTAAATGTAAATGAATTCCTTTTATACAGTGTTTTTCAAATGTTTCTCGTATAAGTGAAAACGTGAATTTAATGAAACATTAAAATTCTGTAAGCATGCGTGGGAAAATTTATTTTATTTGCAGACCTGGGCACTGAATATTGTATTACTGCTACACTTTATACTTGTATTCGTTGTTTTGAGTAAAATGTTCAAATGCAACCAAGTTTTACTTTTATTTTCCGTGAAATACAAACTTATGGAATCACGGCAGTTTATACAAACATGTTTATACATGTTTATGTAATAAATACTGTACTGTACATTTTATTTCCAAATTAAAATGTAATGAAACTTGATGTTTTTTCATAAAATATACATGGAACAATTAGAATATACATAGTATATTATAACAAAGTGTTATTAGGTATAGATATTATATATTAACAGTCAATATTTCGTACTACTGGGCTTTTGGATGTTAAATTATTAATTAGCGACCGCTAAACAACAGGGGTAGCTAAAGTTTTAGGTCATTAGGACTGGCAACAGCTGTAGACTAGAGGGATACTGTAAGATATGCTAACTAACTTTATTAGTGAACTACTGAACTATAGGCGTATCATTTTCATTCAGTACTTATTTAATTTAACACACTAATGGTCCAATTTAAATCTCGAATCAAAACGAACAATACTGAATCTGTCAACAAGCATTATAAACAAGTTTAACTAATATTGTCAATTTTGATTCGTAATTGAACCTTGCCCAGGAACCCCAGCATGAGCAAGAATATCCACGTATATTAATAAAAAAAATACTCACAAATGTTTAAAAATGCTCTTCTTTCAATTACATTTCCATCGAATGTATTATGGAAACATAATGTAATAAACTGACAACCATTGTCAGAAACAACCGACGGACAGCAGCCAATAAAAAGCCGCGGTCGCATATGGTACTCATTAATTCATATTAAATACAGCACATTATCTGTAATCGTATTCGGAGTAACTGTCCACTCGACTGGTGGCGACTGCTAGTACTATTTGACAAATACCACTATGTATGTGCGCGCGCGCATTTTAAATGCCATAAAATTTACATGACAATAAGGTGAAAGTGTACTCGCTATGGGGCATGTCCAGTTATCTGTATGTAATATGACCGTAACGTAATACGGCCACTTTGGTTTCTGGCAAACATTGGACACGTCGTAGCAGGATCCTATCTACATATAGAGATTAATGCTCAGCGGTCGCTGAGTGCAGTCGTGCAGAGCATGTGAATATCTCCTGCACGAATTGGATGTACAAAGAAAAAACATGTGTAGGATTTAGAAGCACATGCAGGTATTGTATAGTGACAAAGAACAGCAAAATATTTTAGAAATATATATGACAGTAAAATAATACGATGTATTTTATATATCTTACATAAAATATATTACCTGTACATATTTACAGATAGCAATATTCAGCAACCCGTGTCTAAATAAAAAAAAAAAAGGAAATATCAATAATTTATTCACATTTTGTTTATTTAGTATCAGTTTGTTTCCAGAAGAACAACACGATTATTTTACCTACAGAAAGATTCGAATAACAGAATTAAAATTGCATGATCATAATTTATTTATCATTGAATAGATGTACATTTGAATAATAGATTATATTTATTAAATATGCAAGTACTGTTGAGAGAAATACGCTTAAAATCCTACAATCTACGCCACTGACAATAATTAGTACAATAGTATCCTTCATGTGACATATTGCTAATCACAGATGTATAATAAAACTATTAACTCCAATAGTATTCATCTGTACGGTGTCGATATCGACGTTTTTTTATGTCGACGTTTTTTCTTCGCTGAATCCGGCTGATATGAAAGGGAATTAATGTAACATATCCATGTGTGTGCTCGCTCAATTTTAAACCTTTTGAATTCGAGATGAAAAAAGTCATTTCCCGACCTTTGTCTCATTCTGTACCTACGAATCGCAATTGATGCGAAAATTTCATCTACAATACGTGTTATTTAGTTTCTAAAGCTTTCAGTATGCCGTATGTTCTGAAAACAATGTAAGGTCTTTTAGCATGTCCTCCTCCCCTGGTTCTTTATTTAGGTTATGTATTATATCAGTGGCGTATCATAATATTCGTAGCCATTCGCATCCTCCAATCACTCGTCAGAACATCGAAAAAAGCATTTCATTTTGATGAACTAATCATGAATATTCGAATTTTAATCTTTATTATTATTTCTTGGACATGTAGCGAAATATTTGCGTACGCCTCTGACCTGGTAGGCTTTTAAAAATATTAGGTACATATGAAAAAAAAAACCCGGATTTTTATAACGGTGGATAGTATATCTGTCAAGCTTGTTAATATATGGAGATAATTAATCTTGAAAAGAGAGTGGCTGTAATCTCGCATTTTCTTTATCCTTTAAACATTGTATACGTTATGAGATTTGGTGAAATAGAAATTTGTTATAAATACCAGTTTTTTCTGAATTTTAACTTATGTATGTATAATAATGTAGCTTCAATAGTAAAAGATTTGCTACTAAGACATGGAAATGGTACACGGAAAAAAATATTGAAATGAAGGCTTTATCGATGGATGGATTAATACCCGTCGATTACTATCCCAGAATTTGTATAATAAACTATTGAAATCACAATGTTTTCCAAAAGAAACACCATTAACCCCAATATTTCTCCAACGGGCACAATTTTGCACTCGTCACCAGATACAGGGTCCAGCTTGGACACACTTACAAAAAAAGAAAGCTGGGAACAGATCCCAGTCAACAACATTCCGAGGGCTATTTCTTTTGCTGTGCTATCGACGATCCATATATTCCCCGGCAACAGTAGCAGCACTTCAGAAAGTAACGATAAATGTACAATAGCATTGTGGAAAACTGTAAAAAATATTGTAGGCTGGAGTTTCCTTATCACCTAATCAATCTTGCGTACCAACTGCGAAACGAGGGACCTAAAAACCGTCGATACTTTACTGGCAAAGCGTCCCACAAACACACACACACATGCTAGAAAATACAGTAGCTAGTGCTACTGTATTTTAGAGATGCCGACGCTCTCTCGGCAGTGTGTTGGCGACGCCGACGATGCTCGGGATCTCGGCCGGAACCATTAGCGTAAAGGGCCCAAGCACATCCAGGCGGGGCTATACCGTTAATGCATTCATATTCACGCATCACTTTCAGTTCGTCGCGTCCATGTTCAAACAATTTAAAGTGGGAATCTGATCCGGGCGAGCAACAAATCCTTCTATAAACGTAACGAAATTGTTGCCGTGAGCCAAGGCTTGCTCGTTCGTTCCAGTGAAATACCGGTTACATTCCAACGTTACGCTATTCTCGAAGCACAATTGATTCTCAACATAGTTGCGTTTAATTGCAAAATTCAATTTAAATAAACGGTATTTTTAAACGAATCAAATGACCGCCTCTTTATCTTCCCTTAATTTTTCAAACTTTTTGTTTTCATATTCACTAATAATGATAAATTGATGTTTGTATTTAAATTCGACGGTAATTTTTAATAATTTCTGTTTAATTATTACTCTAATTAAAACAGAAAATGTGTATCCCAATACAACTGTTTATATTATTAATGTTTATGTTTAATGTAATATGATAAAATTATAAATTTATTTGTATAAATGCGGCAATCAAAAATATAGTTTCATAATTCTAATTATCTGAAAAACATATATTCGGTGCAATTTTTCATAGCGCTTTGCAATGGTAAAAGGAATGGTTAATTTTCATACATTTGTATATATACACACACATGCGTATGTATATGTATGTGTTGGTATTTAGACTGTTCATTTGTCAATACGTATCAGATATTGGTTTTTAGATGGACATCCGCGACAGGTAATATTAATCACTCAATATACACGAACCGTAAATTACTGTTTTACTAAATATGAAAGTACAGCTTTCGAAAATAAATAATCGCAGGTAATTTATTGATAAATCAAATTATTAATTGCATTTTATTTTGTACGTATGCGCACACTGTATAACTCCTCCTCTTCCTCCTTGCGTGCAGCCTGTAAAGTAATCAGAATTTTGTCATTTAATCTCTTTAAAATGGCTCAGTGTGTAATTAAAAATAATTATAATGAAGCAAACGGATTAAATGAGTTTCTCTGCACGACAAAGGAACCGCGCACGCCGTATTTCCGTATACACACGGTGAAGAATTGGATTGTTCTACTTAAATTGCGTGAAAGTGATTACCGCAAGTGTACGCACCATTTACATAACATACCACAAGATGGTGTCTGAGTCGTGAAAATGTCTCTTCATTATATTACTGCCGAAACAACATAATTTAGTGTACGAATATTTGATAATTATTTCTTTATCTACATACATAATTTAAATTCTTCCCGTTGATTTCTTTGCAATAATATAATGTATTTTTTAATTATAAACAACTTTTTCAAACACGTTTTTCCTTTAAAATGCACTGGAAAAAATATTCGAAAATAACCCGTGAATGTTCGGTTTTTTTCTTGCAACACCCTGTATATGAAATATATACAAATATATCTTGCATAATTAAATTTCAATTTAATTTAATGTATGACAGTTTGCAAATTGTTAAATTACGAATATTATTCTGTGTACATAATAATAATAATAATGTCAACAACTCATTCAACGTCTGTTTGATTTACTTTTTATTGAATGAATCTCCGTGCTTTGCTATTGTACGAAATGCTACAGGTTTTGTGAACAAGTCACAACTGGAAGGGTGGTTCTTCCATGCGACGGTAAATGATTTATCTGTTGTGTTATTTTTTTCTCTATGCTTGCGCGCTTAATACAGGCGGGCCTGCCTGTGTCTGTTTCTTTTTTCTACCACAACAGGAGAGGGGTGTGCAGGCGGTGGGAGAGGGGTGGAAAAGCGCGAGTTCGTTTTTGATCGAGCAATTTTTCTTGTTTTTCGAACGAGTTGCACATCCAATTTAAACGCAGGCTTATACGCTAACGGCACCAGCGGACTTAACCGAAGGCGCCCCACACAGGACCAGATTTAGCAGAATAAAAGGCCCACACAATATCTTAGGTCTTAGTTTGTAATAATAGTTAAAACAAATTAGAGAACATTAAGAAAAATCTTAATGAATATAACCAAGGAAGGCTTAATAAAATAAAATTAAGGGATTTTTTGTTAATCCAGCAAAAAAAAATATTAAAATTTTCTATAACGGCTCTTCATTATTTTAATTTAGTTATATTATTGGTATAACTATACTTGTATCCAAATAATATGTTTAAAAATATGTGTGCAATAACTATATTTATATGTTAATTTATAAATGACAGGAATTTGTTCGTTACATATTATTAAATCTACTCTCAAATATGTATTTTAATCTGACAGCTGTTTGCTGTATTTGTTACATGTAGATTATTATATAGTATTGATTACAAATATATTTAAAATCATGTGTGCATAATCCACACATGATTAGTACATATCACTGGACGTTCTAATCTAGTTAAATGTTCAACCAGATCCATACTGTGTCCATTCATGTATGTACACGTTGTAGCGTATGAGTGAATGATGATCCGAGTGCATATTTGCGCAAAGACTAAATCCGGTACTGAACATCCAGTACGTCTATGGTTTGAGGGGTGGCCGCGGGATGGGTACGGTCGCCCTCGGCTCAGGTGCAGCTTTCAGCAAAACTAAAGGACTGCCGGCAAAAAAAAGCCGGCTGGGAATGAGGAAATTCAATGAACGAGAAAATTACGAGAAACGATCAGATCAGGTTGTCGAGTACGGCACGGTAAGCCGAGCGTCATTACTGAAACCGGCGACATCAAAAGCGCGTAGAGACAATGACTTGAGCGTCGGTAGCGTCGCCTATGTGGGACGCATTCTCACCACCTCACGTCTTGTGTTACACACTTACCAACTCTTTGTACATATTATAATCTGTTCTACAAATATGTAAAAGGTTCACCAAATCACCTTGACCCAGGGATTTATGTCAAACGAAATAGATGTAACAATGCTCCATGCATAGCATCCTGGAAATATGCTGTTGATTCAAATATTTTTTCTACAGCCAATTGATGTAAATGAACTGCTCACACAGAAATGGATTTCTCCACGTCGATGAGTTGAAGCATGTCGATGGTAACGGGATTTAGGAAACGCATACACACACATTCACACACCAGGGAAACTGGCACGCACAGGTCATAATGATTCCATGAGTAAATACTATAAGAGAAGATGTTTTTCTCTACAGTTGTGCGAGATAACTGGAAGTGAAGGCACTGGTGCTTTGGCTATATACGTATATATGCGTAAGGTTGATGGCAGAATCCGTAAGGTCGATCGCTTCATAAGCTATTCATATCGCTTTTTATCTACTCTGGTTTTTGAAGCGCCATGAAGAAGTACGCTCGGGGATTTAGATCCTACCGACTTTGATAAAGTGGATATTTTTTTTTGACAAGATGGAAATTTTCGGTAAACTGTGCGAATTTGCATTTGAAGTGTGGAATTAGTTTTTTGCTATATGTTACGAGGGATATGAATTTTTCATCCTGAAAATACTGTTTTGTATGTGTATATAGAAACATAGTAAATATATCCTAACGCAATATAATAAAAATATTCTATTATAGTTTTCAACAATACTTTTTCAGCTATTTATATATCCCGGTATATAGATATACTATGATTTTCTTTGAAGACGAAATTCACATTAGAGTATTTTTTCGCTTTAAATAGATTTCCTATTTAAAATGTATACATTATTATATAATATATAGCTAATAGCTTGTCTTGTATTTTTTCGTCTTAGCCAATAGTCATTGTAATCTTATGCTAAAAATATCATATTCTGTGAAAAAATCTTGTTATATTTCGTTCAATAAAATATTTCTACTCCAGTTACTGAAATCTTTCAGTTACATCTTCACAATTTACACTCAGTTTTTAAATAAGAATTCCCCAAAACATAATATGAATATGTTTGTATGTTTATTCACTTGAATGCACATAATACTCGCATCCCAAATAATAGTCAGTTTCGTGACCCATTATCCCAGGACGTACACAACATCTAAATCCACCATTCGTAAAACTCCTTCAAGCGATTAAATCTTCCTAATACAACATCATTTGAATCTTATGGCATCGTAACACTTGTTTCATACATTCATTTGTTCCCCGCGTTATGTAAACAGATATAATAATGTTTTGAAATCGCAGTTTGCTAGGATGTTGAACAAATATCAGTAATTCTAAATTGTACTCAGAGTACGTTGTAAACACGAGGGTCTAATCATGTATATGACTTTATAGGAAGAGACAAGCGACTACTGGTTGCCCGTGGTTAGAGTGAGCTAGAGGAGAATGAAACGAGGACACGAACCAGGCTATACTGGTGACATCATGGAGCACCAAACAACACTGTGACATATATAATCTTGTACATGTACAGGTAAATACATGCATTCACTGACTTGGAACACCCGCATGGAACAAAATTATTTGTGTATGTATATTTTTCTGAAAGGTATACTGCTGGTATTTGTTTGAAGATTTTGCCGTTAGCATAATGCTTGAATATTTTGTCAAATGCTGAAGAATCAGGATCTGTTTGTTTATTTCATTTGGTTTCATGCGAGGCATTAAGTTTCTAACACATATTCAAAAATACTAGTAGGAGATGCAAAGAAATGTATTTATAAAACAAGATACATTCGATGATAATTATTGTTAATAGCTTCCTAGATAACTTATATGCAATATTTCATTACGGAACTATTCAATATTATTATACAAGGATTAGTTTCTTGGCATCACAGATTACTACGTGTTCAAACTTCGCTTCCTGCAAATATATTTCACTAATTTCAATAAGTGCCACTGCTGGTTTCGGTTTTGTGGTCTGTGGATCGTAGTAGCCGTAGGCTACTAATGGCTGTTTTAGGTTTCCAGGTGGTACACCAGCAGCAGCAGCAGCAGCAAAGCTTCGGCCGTTCGCCAATAAATCATTACAAAGTTATTCGTGCTTGCTCGAGTGTTTACAGTATTTAAGATACCGTAGTCGAAGTTTCAACCAATTGCAATAAACTACAACTTCATACCGTATCGATTTCGAATATTTTTTCCTGCGCAACGCCAAAACCTAGAGTCTTCGGAATTTCTAGCCATTGCATTTGTTTAGTTAACTTTAAAGTCTTAATGAATGTTTTTAAATATACACAGTAAAAACATACGGAAATGCCGATGTGACATTGAAAGAAGGTTTTCCTAACACCACTCATTATTCCACCGAAAGACAATGACTAAAGGAAATGGCCGCTATGCTTCATTGTTTTTGGCTGTTTACGTCGTACCGGCAAGAATGTTTGCGTATTAACTCCAGACATTTTACATATGAGCAGCGCTTAAAATAAATTTACTTCTATGCTCCGCTAAGGTTTACAATGCTAGATTGTTTCTCTTTAGTTTAAGTTTATACCGGCAGAGCGGTCTTTCGTGTAAGCTATAGTTTATAGGAACTGTAGTGAACTGTAAGATATGATATTCAAAGAAAGAATTAACTTACTATTACTAAAAAATATACAATCAATACTTCTGTTTTGAATTATTGAGTTGAATCTTGATAATATTTGAATGTATTCAATTGTCTCCTTGAAAATTGTCCCTCAAATCTGTATACCTAAATTATATTGCAAAGTTTAATCTCAACTTATTTTTTAATATATACGGATTAAACCCGTCATTATTAAAAACAATATTGTCCAACAATATCCGTTGACAATGGACCAGCGTTCCTAATTCAGATATCCGGACAACAATGCTTTATCAGGGAATAATGGTAAATTGCCCTTGAACATGAATAGAGCCCAGCAGTCGAGTTGATATCGTGCGCGCTGGTGTTAAATAAGGGAACTATAAGCGATATTCCCTTGCCATCTTCGATCAAACACTCCTCCTCCTCCGGCTTTCCCCAAACACACAGGAGGACCCGCGGGAAGGTTTATGTGGTGAGTTACACAAAGATTAGCTCAGTGTTTTACACACGGACCACTTTCATTTCACGATATCTATTCATCACTGAACGATATAGGCTTCTTGCCTGTTTCAGCTGGTCGAAAACTGTCAATATTCGCATACATCTTCCGGCGTCACGTTGAGAAAAGAATGAATCAGCAACAACAGTTTTTTTTTGAGCTGGGATTTCTTTACGATTATTTGTTGGAACTATACTTAAAGAGGAAACTGTGAATACGATGAATACTAGCTTTTATACGGAATTTTTGGTTAGTTTTATATTCAGTATTTTTTTATTGCTTGCCACAAGCATATCGAATACTTATTGATATAGAAAATAAAATTTTTGAATTATTAACAAACTATACACTCAATAATACATAAGTATTATTATGAATCATAAGCTAATTTGATTGCGACAAACATAATCTTATTTGATATTTCTCTTCAAAGTTCATCCAGTACATTAAGGGTATTGTTCGTGTTATGAATTATAATATTCCAAAAGTTTAAGGTAGCAGGTGCATATAGGGCAGTTTCAAGTTAAATCCTCTATACGACGTACACTTTATGAGGGTTCCAGCCCGTTTATAAACGTATGAGAAATCCCTATACACTGTAATTTAATCTGACAAATTTAACGTCCCCCATGAATCGCATTTTTCGTAGTTTCATTTAACTAAAGTTAATAATATTTTATTATTACTTGCGTCCGTATTAAAACAAAATATTATGTAATACACCCTAATTAGAATTTCCCACAAGGTTATAAATGTTAATTACTATTTCTATTAAACTTTTTTTGCTTCGGTCGAGTAAAACTGGGTAGTAATTGCGATAGTTAAATTAACTTTTACAGAATTTAAATTCTTCTTTATTTACCTAGAATTTAATACGTGCAATTTATGGAATTGAATGTACCTGAAGAGCAAGCAACACTACCTACCAAGTGTAAGCTACGATATACGTTGCGCATACAACAGCAGTGTTTAAACACACCAACACGCATTACGATTGCCACGAAAGTAATTAAAATACGAACATTAAAGAGAACTTGGTTAACGATAAAATATGAAATGGTTTGCTACGGTAATTTCTCCTATAATTCCGCTAGTCTTGCTCGTGTGTAACTTTGAGAATTTACAAATTATTTACACAAAGCCAGCTCGGCTGCTGATGAGAACGAGTGTGTGTGTGTATGTGCGCGCCTAGAACGGGTTTACATGGCTTTGTACGTTGTACCCTCAATTATAAATCGTTTTGCCATAAATGCAAATCGTGTTAATTGTGAGTGTATTTTAACTGAACTGAATTTACCTGTGGAAGAAACTAATTCTTTTAAACGTTGCTAAGTCAGTTGTGTAACAATGACATTTGTTTGAGGTTAGATTTTGTTAAATGACATTTAAGATGTTGAATATTTTGTCTGTAAGACAATCATTTGGAAATAAACGAAACATCCATACGGAAGACAGATGAAGTGAAACCATTTGTTTTCTTCTTGAAGAAAGTGATAAATAGTCAAGCAAACCAACTAGAAACTGCGTGATAGGCAGGTAATTATGTATACAGTTGACTAGTATATACACGTTCAGCTATAAGTTTGTTTTGCACTCCCGGACTAAACACGGGATGATAATTATTCCTGAACGCAGCAGACAAAGTTTTAAATATAAACACAGAGACGTTGTTTATTTAAAGGAATTGCAAATGGAAACGGTACATTCACAAGTTCCTCTTTTGTTATTATAATTAAAACCGAAAGTTCCATGACTGTGCCGTCGTTGTGAAGAAAGTTCTCTGATGAGAAACATATTTTCGCTTCGAAACGCATTTGTTGACAGCACGAACAGAACTTTACCGTTTTCTGGTGGTGTAAATACTATGGCTTTAATCTGTAGACTATCAGATATATGTGACACTCTTGACTGTGTTATGACAAGCGGAAGACTTGGAACACATGTCCTAGAATTGCAAACTTCTAACGTAACATCTCCCCGTAGTGCAGCGGTGTAAAATCAAACAACTTTCTCGGGCGAACATTTGTCACTTGGCTTCTTTCAATGTGTCATCGTGCAGTATTTGTTACTGTTGATGTACAATGGAGAAAACTGTAGCGAAACAGCCAATAATATCAGGAAAATATGTTAGTTTTTGGCAGAGAATAAACAAAGATAAAAACTGTGGTATTACAGTTGTAACATCTACACGTAACAAGACATTGCTCTGGTTTAATTAAACAAGTGCTCCGTCTGGAGAAAACATACAAATACTGCCCAAATTACAATCTTGCACTGCTGCTTCTGTCTTTGAAGATTCCAAGTAGGAGTACTTGAAAATTTTGAAAGGTTTTCTAAGGACACAAACTGCTCTAAGGCATAGATAATTATACATATACAAGTATCTGTGAAGAGATAAGTAAAAATTTTAGAGACCATAGAAAAGAATCCGACCTCATCAACATTTGAAACCAGTGCACTCATTTGGATTATCTTGGGAACCTGTACAATACTACTTCAACGCTAATGAATTTGAATGTTACGAAACGCTAGGAAAAATACTACACATATACGCTAAACTTGAAAATGGCAACAAATATAGTTAGTTCCTAGTTGAATCTGTTTTCGATACCGACACAATACATTTGTCGAATTCCGATTGGCCGTGGGCGGTTTTCGGAGAACAGAATTGCAAACAATTGAAATAAACTGCTATATCTGGACGTAAATGGCTACTGCACTGGGAAAATCGTATTGTCTCCAGGGGTACCCTACTTTTGTTTTTCGGAAAAATTACATTCTATTGTTATTCTTTTGTGTTGTCTTTTGTTTCGTAAGCAATACAAGGAATCTTAATAATAATTATTTGTTTCGGTTAATTTAATAAATAAATTCATTTTTGTCTTCTTCATAGTTTCAATGTAATTTATCGTATTCTTTAAATACTTTTATTATATGATAATACTAATAACTTGGGGATTAATTTTGGCAAATTTTGAAATAAATTTTAATTCGGCCTATTTTGAGTTACTCCCACTCTTTTTCTCCGGCTATGTCTTCCATTCTTTATGCTCTAACAATATGAAAGTAAATTTTTTCCATCTCGATATTCAGACGTATTACAATTTCAAAGCTGCTTTTGGAAGTTACGCTTGACAGTAATTAGAGAGCAATCATGACACTTTTATAATGAAAAACTCACAGTGTACATGTTTAAAAGTACGTTTCATTAAATTTCCTAACTTCTTTACGAGCCAAAAATGTTTGTATAAAATGTTTTACTATTGTTTCATAATTCTCGCCATCCATTAACAAAAAAATGTTTATACTCTTATTTACATCTATGATTCATATTTTTTTAGGTCACAGTATAAATCTATCACACTTTTTCTCTTGAACATCGGTTATACCACCTATTTATTCTTTACTAGACTCTTCAGAATTTAGTCATTTTCTTGTTAATTTCGTTATCATCGTCTTCTCACTATGAATAAACTCTGGCACAAAATAAATACATAGCAAATATGACCAATATGACCTGAATGACAATGGAAAATAATATAATGGTTATGTATGTTTGAAATAAGCCGAGTTTAAGAAAATATTTGCAGTACTCTTGAGGAATGAATGTTTTTACGCACACACCAGAAGTCCTATGCAAGCAACGGAGTAGAAAAGTTCAAGTTATTTATTTTACACACCCAAAACTAACATACGGTTCACGTTTAGTTCATGAACGACAGCGTGTTAATTTCTGACATTTACCACCATTTGGCTGAATAAATTTTCATCACAAACATCATTTATCTTGATTTTTTTGTGCTGGTGTTTTAAAGGATAGGAATAATTTTTCATTCAATTTAATTAAAAAACTCATATAAACGTCAAAATATATCTCTTCGTTGGCCGGAGGCAAGATGTTTGAAAAGTTTCGGTAGCGAAAAGTTAAGTATAGAAACGGAAGTAGCAGCGTCGTGATGCTTGGCGTCGGCTGCCACCAGAGACCGTTACCGATCGACGCACTGATCGGATTCGCCGACGATTCTATGTCTCTCTCCAACACACCTCCCACACACATCCACACACTTGTGTTGGCAAATATAAACCAATCTATGTATGTACGTAGCGTACGAATATAATGGACACTCAGGTATATGTGAGTAGCTATGCTTCGTAATGTATGCAAATCGTAATTATATGAACAAATATTAGCTCACGGCGAGTATTAGATTCAATCTCATTAATATCTGAAGAAGTCAAGATCACATTACACGCGAAATGTAAGGGATATCGCAATCTGACTTGAAGTGTAATTACAATTAAAAGGATGATGCAATGTTAGCGGTGATTGCACGAGGAAGGAAATTGTGGCTTTTGTAGTAGATAAATAAATATTAGTGATAATAAAATTGTGGCTATATTTAACTTCATGTAAAATAAATATAATGAAATTAATATTTCAAAATACAGAATTACAGTTTCCTTTACGGTATGTTTAATATTTGAATACTTTCGTCAATGTAAGATATTGTAGCTTCCTCTTTGAATAATATTCTGTCTGCCACTTGTATAAGTTATTGTTTACCTTACCGCCTCCCGAATGTAATCATTCTTCGGTTTAACTTCATGATCACGCACCCCAACTGAAAACTTTTCTGATTTTCGAGTGTGTGTTTTTGTATTTGAAAGTGTGGGGAGGGGGTGGATTGGCAGTTATATTTATAGAGAGAAAGAAAGAGTGCCGAAAAGAGAACTGACAATGTCAATCTGTGGATATCGTTGTGCAATATGAGGACAAAACTGTATAGACGCCGATAGCTACTGATCAACAACCCTCCCTAGGCACACCCACACACACACACACACACATGTACACATACACATTGATGTGTTGCAACCATCACCACACATTTCTGCCGCCTACTCCAGGGGAATTGCGAAACTGTGAAATAAGGAAAGTTACTTTAGCCGATTCCCACACACCCACACCTACTCACTTGCACCCTGTCAGATATACACTGGCCGTCCGTCTTTCATCTTATTTTTGAAACCTTATATTGGTGCGATGTTCGTTTTTTTCTGCCGTCATGTTCCAATTTGAAGCTCCTTGTGTTTCTATATACGTGGCTAGAATGTAACGCAAACAATCAAAGGGGCAAGCCAACTCGTATCAACTTCTCTTCAAGCTCCATCCTTCTCCTTCTCCTCTTCTTGTTTCTCGTAGTGGCTGACCTAACCTCTAAAGCGTCTCACGTCAAGTTACGTATGGTTGCGTACGAGAGCGCTTGCCCTCCAACCATCCACTACCACTGCCGTCACTGATACATTCCATTCTGTTTGCACAGACCACCCCCGTCGTATACCTACGGAATGATGATATTAAGTTTCTCACCCTGCATCCGTGTGTGTTTGTGTGTGAATCATGGCTGCTTGCTCGCCCCACGATCGGTGAAAGCATCGACAACCAAGCAGAGTACCAGCCGGAGCTTCTTCTGTACGCTCTTAAACAAGCAAGATTGATTGCTGCCCGCTAAACGCAACACCTAAACTCATTTATTACGCTCCACCAACTTTCTGGTTATTAATTGCCGGTGTGAGGGTTTGAAATGAAGTGTACATGGACAGTAGTAGTGGTTGAACATTGTGTCTGTGCCTGTCTGTCTCTCTTTGATATGCAACTAACCTTAGTTGTGTGTTTGGTCGAGCTTGAAACATGGCACTACAATTCGCTATCGTACTGTAAATGCACGCTACATTGACAACGTCACACCATGCATACAGGACAAACGACAATGTGAAGTCTAGCATGCTGTTGTGAAGCAGACTCCTTGTTCCAACTGCATATCTCCATGTGTGTGCATAGCGTGTATGTATTTGTGTGTAACTTTCCAACCACCGTATTCATTTGTCGAATGTGCAGATACAGAAACGGTATTACTTGTTCGCGCGCATGAATGCAAAGTCACCGTTTCAACGAGCACAATATCTGGTCTAGAAGTACACCATGTTGACAGGTTATAATTTACACGAAAGGATATTCGAATGGGCTGATTATTTTCAATCATCTGATGGTCCATTGTAAATATTAATTAGTGCACATAAATTTCCGTATTATATTCAAAATATATCATTGAGAATATCAAATGAAGCGACATCAATATCATTAGATATTATCGGAGGAAGCAGAGTAACTCTTCAAAATGGAACTAGTAAATTACCTTCGTTTCATGAATATTTGTATTTCCCTGTGACTTCATCACAGCACGTCTGACCGTTCCAGTTTGCGTAATGATTTTTCATCTGCTAACCGCAGACAACAAGTCCTAGTTACCGTTCTTTCTTTTCCAGCAAAGTGCCGCTCGGTTATTAATCGTGATGACCCGGTTTTGTTCGCGTTGTCTCCGCTTTGTGCACTAATGCTTCTACTTCTGTAGGTAATATTGTTAATAAAGTTGTACAGCGACTGTAGGCTGGCGGGTACGGGGAGGCAATCTATTCACTCGTTCCACGTTGGCACCTGAAGTAAATAAAGTCGTAGCCATTCCGACCGGAAAACCAGGCTATAAAAAGAATATATTACGCTAACGGAAACGGTACAAAAGTTGCACACAATCTAAAGTAAACAATGCTCTGTTAAAGAATTCGCCGTCACCTGCATTCATGGACAAAGTGTATCTGTTACTACTGCTGGTGTAGTTGGTGTAGACGGCGGTAGATGGTGTTAGGTCTCGGTCATCGCTCACTGAGGACATTCTCATGTATATGAAATTTCAATCACTGTGTTTTATATGCAAATACATACGGTGGAAAGTGGATACACAGTGTTGGACATACTCACTCTCTACGTCAGTAAGAGTGCCAAGAATACTCACACACACTCAGATGGGGTCAAGACTATTTATTTTTTGCGACAAAACCAACATAAATATATAACGGATATTTGTACAGGCTGTGGAGAAATATTTATGAATAACAAAAGTCAGTTTAAGTGATTTTATGTGAAACAGATTGTATTTTTATAAATTTTGGGAGACCAAAATATTTATTTATAATTATGAAAACTATACGTCAAAGAATATGAAAAAATAAGTTTAAATATTCGCTTAAATCGTCAATCGTATGAATTACATTAACATATGTGAAACGATCCAGTTATACTAAAATTAAGAATTGTCAAAATATTAAATTCTCCTCAAAACCATTACATATATAACTTTATGATCAATAAAAAGCGAACGCAATTTCTTTCAGTTTCCAAATTATTGCTCCGCAAATTTCAAAAGCCATTAGGTTCGTACGGTATCAGAGAGCAAAAGTTGATATCTTTATGAAGCATTTTATACTCTACCAAAACATGAAATATTTCGCTCACATTTGGGTCAGGGCGAGAAGTTGCTTTTAAAATGAGCGAGTGCACCAGCGAACGAACGAATAGGGAATGAGTGTAAGCAAATGGTTTCTACCACAGATCAACATAGCCACATTTAGACGACTGGATGGATGGATGGATGGGTGAAGACTTGAAGTGGATTCGTGTCCTGTGATCCACGATGCTCTTTACTCTAGCTAGTCGACGTTGTCGTCTTTTGACGACGACGACATTAAAATAAATGCAGTACTGATGGCCATCCAGAGATCACTGTGATGTTCGCTCCGGTAGAGGTTGTTACCTGGTTATGGATGTTTTATGACCTGAGATGCAGGGTGCGCGCATCTCGTAAAATTATTTATATTTCAGACCAAGTTACCGCCGGTGCCTTTTATGGGTCTTGAGTTATTATCTGTATAAGAATTGAAATTTCGCCGAGTTTCCTTCTCTTTATAAATTTTAAGCAAACGTTAGTAGTTCGAATGGATATCTACATCTAGTCATTCTCCTTTTCCCGTTAAAAACATTCATGCGTTCATTTACATAACCATTTTTAATGCTTGACTATCTTGCAGTAAAATAATACTAACTATGAAAAAACAATGCAGCATTGAGTTCGTTTAAACTGAATTATATATTTAAATTGTCTTTACGCTATTTTTTATATATAATGGAATATAATATTCTTCACTCATGCTACAGAATATTCCAGATGGAATACATATTCTACACTTTTAACGTGTTGATTCCTGATAATAAAACTAATTGCTATATTATTTGTTGTTGTTTATTATTGATTTATTATTGTTCGGCGTCATTAATATGGCAATTAATTTATATGCCAAGTGACTGGTATAATATCGGCTTAATAATATATATTTCATAATTGCTAATGTTTCGCTTCATAATTGCACGTGCGATAATGAAGGTAACTCTATACCTATACCTATAC
>JAGJTL010000037.1:407485-423185 GCA_022063505.1 Calosoma granatense
GGAGTATTTTATAAACAAGATTGAATATCACAGAGACAGAGAGAATGTAGAGAGGAGGCCATTATTTGATTTTTGCGCGTTGGTATGATGTTACGTGAACAAGTGTTCTTCTCTTGTAAGATATTTTAGCAATCAATATGTGTGCATTCCTTAAATACTTTCACTGTTTTCTCTGAATAATGTTTATGACACAATCAGAACACAGATCAATACAATGATATCTACCAACATAATATGCATACATACAATGTAGAGGATAGTATCTTCTTTTGCTTCCTGTGTAAAAAAATTCACGCTCTCTTACTATTGCTAAATAAGAGTATTTTTAAAGTGTTTATTAAATTTTAAGTTATATACACATAATACTATATTTCTTGTAACTTTATTTTGGAAATACATCTCGCTATATATTAGTTATCAGGGGAGGCATGACTAAATACGCCTTGCCAGTTCACACCAAGATGGTAGTTATAGTTTATTGTGGAATAAACACATGTATGACAATGTCCGAGTATTTATATAATAATATTGCCATAGTTGTTTCAGGTGTATGCCTATATTCCTGCGACAACGCTGCCAACTTTGTTAACTTAAATATACTGCCATATCATACTTTTTTTTTATTTCTGATCCAACACTTTTTATTACATAAAACCCTCCAATATCTACTTTTTATATCTATAATTGAAATATTGTCAGCGTTAAAATATAAAATCAATCTCTGCTGACAAGGAAATCATGAATTTCTAAAATCCGGAAATAAGAGCCTTTCCATAAAATAACATTCAGTCTGCGCAGGTAAATAGTCTCTGGCCATACATACATATACATCCATTGTGCCATTTCGACCCTATATAAAGGCAGTTATTCGCACTTGATTAACCCTGCACGACCCTCAGCTGAACTCGGCCCTTTTCGATTTGAACAGTAAGCACATAAACTTTAAATCCTCTTATACTCAATAAAATGAAGAGTTGTTCGTCTTTTTTTTCTTCCTTGTCAACTTTTAAATACTTGTGTGTGATAAAATATTTTAATATCAATAAAAAATAAGCCGAGTGTCAGTTCTCGCTCGAAAAGTGTTTGCATGCATGGGACGTTTTACGTGCAAAAGTAAAAACTGTCCAACATACATCAACGAGTTTGAATTCATATTGGCATACGGCTGGTCGACGATATTACATATACCTGCATGTCTGACCATGTGATCCCGCACTGAACTGAACTTGATCCGTTCGACGTCGCTGTTTGCCTGTGACAGCTGCTGACGCAGTTCAGAAATATCCAATATCAGTTTTTTTACATTATGACCTTTTATGGGAAAATTGGCAGAAACGTCACGGTTATTTGGGCACATTACCACTGAACGACGTATATATATCAGACGTATATCGCGGCTGTAAGTTTACTTTGGTGGCTGGTTGTTCACCTCATCGGATATATGAATTTATTCCACATTATAACGAATCAGCTATGGAGAGAAAATATTCAATATCATTAGATATTACGTTTATCTGTTAGATTTCAAAATAGCAATGTTATTTTCAATAATTTCTCATCGAAATTGTCATTTCGCATTAACTATTTTGCATATTTGTGGTGACGGGACAAAAATCTGTGCATTGAATAAACTCATTTCGTTTAGGCATTCTATTGTCCAGTGAAATGTAGCAATTACGGTTATTTGGCGCGTACTGTCCTAGTATGTATTATAGAAGAGTAAGGGGCAAGGTTCAATAACTACTATTTGACCTCTACTGTCAGTGAGCCCAGTATAGAACTCATCCGGATCAATGGATGCAATATACATGTCTGACCCCATTTTCAAATAATTGAAACAAAATGTTATTGGCATTGGAATGTTTTTGCATGATATCCGGTGTCAGAGAGTAGTCGTGTTTATGTATAATATACACACTCACCGTACGTATGTGTGCGCATGCGCTGAACTGTCATACAAGCGCGTACACATAACCTCATTCTCTGTATTACATTGGGTTAGCGGCAGTGCACTGGGCCCCGGTGGTGAATGACAAGGTTTATAGTCCACGTTGACAGGAGCATTCCAGTACGCTAATAGAAAAGGAAATGAATACACTGAACCTGACACTGGCGGGGTGTGAGTTGTGTACGTCGGTGGGGAAAGGGGAGGGGCATTACAGTATAACTTACAGAGTTCAACATTGTCTGCTCGCTGTCAGATTTGCTTCTAATATTCAACGGCTGCTGGAACGATCCTTATGCTGAGGAGCTCTCCTATATATGTATGTTTGCGCGACACGATGCACACGACGTCGGCATCTTTTCGTTCCCCCGTTCTTTGCGACGCAACGTCGTGTTATATGTGAATATAGAAAATGTGACCTCTATAGAAATGGAAGGGGCGGGGATCTTATAGGTGACATGACAAAGAAATATGAACGTAGAAAGAATGACATTGGAAAGAATATATTCAATTATCGGGCAAAATTGTATTACATGTAACAGTTGCAATATTATAAATAACAAAAAGGAATCGAAGAATTGTTAATATTAATTTTGTTCATGGTTATTTTTCAGATTAACTATTTAATTAATATATAAAAATAATTACACTAAACACAAATTTAACTGAATTCTTCTGCAGCTTGATACGTTAGAATATGTCAGCTTTTAACTCATAATAGAACCAGTACATATTGCCTGTGCTAGACTGCATGTTGTTTATTATACATGCTACATGTCCATTCAGTAGTAACTATATAATTTCCTTCTTAATATGCATCCATTGTACGCAGTAAGCTAATGCGTAGTACAGTGAATCAGTTACATTGTAGTTACAGCGTCATATGTGTTCCGAAATCGTTCATTGATGAACCGACATACCATTCAGTACATGTTCAATCAACATCTGTGCACTATATATACACACTCTTTCAACTTGCATTGGCCTGCTGTAGTCCGCTTAGAAACGTATTTCAATAGAAGTTTCATCATTGATTCTCTCTATCCTTCAGAACTAAAGTCAACTAAATTTTCAATAATGAAAGCCGGGTACATTATATATTAAATTAAACTATTTTCAACTGTTCTAAAAATTGAATTCTCTATTAATCTTTTAAGATTCAAAGTCACCATCATAAAACTATGTTTATTTATACAATATTTTGTAATTTGTATGAATTGTGTTGAATTCACATTCGTTATAGTAAATAATTCGTTGAAGTGACCAGCTTAGCATGCGTGTACAGCGGGTAGCAGTCTCCACAATTTTACCCGAAATAGAGTATTTAAACAAAGGTTCTGAATATTCTGAAGAATCCTTTTAGCAACATATGTTTTATACAGCACGCGATATGCAGTATGTTTCATGTTATTGTGTACCAACACACATGTTTATCTACAATACCTGTGCAAACGGAATAAAAATATTGACAAACTTTTGTTTTCTTGTTAGATATGTTTACATTTTCTCTTGATGCATGTATGTTGAACAATTTATTCCTCTCGCAGGAAGAAGAAACAAGTTTCACATGATGTACTATTAAATAAAATGGTAAAATCAAACATTGTGCTGGTATTTAAATAAATATAAAGGTAATATTTCTTTGCTAAATAAATGATATTTATCTCGTACTTGTTGCAACATGTTCGTCCATTACAAATGAACAGACTGATTATGTGAAGTCTCTTTATTATGCAACATATTAATCCGTGTAAGTAGAATAGTTTAAAGGAACTCTGTCTGGAGCCAAACAATACAGAATTGAAAACACAAAACAACGGCGGTACAAGCTACTTCCACGTTGGTAATATATCAGTATCAAGAATCGCAGTGAAGGTTATTTATGGCTATTATACAAATATATATTTAATATGAGTTCATAAATGCACATCATAAATCATGTTGTTGTCAAATTGCGGCTTAGCAACGCCTTCCCCTAGCTACCCCCACTCTCCTTATGGGCTGATATGTTCCCTAAACATGTGAGGGATATTCGTGCTGTGGTCAGAACCATTTCACACACACCTCTGCACATTAAACCCACACACAGATGTGTAGCTAAATATCTCCTACATTTTATTAAAATAAGCAGTGCCAAATCAAAATTAACAGCAAATATCTTCTATATACATATGAATAGGTTATATTCATTTAAATACAATTTCATAGAAATATAAACAGAAATACATGAGCATTCATCATTATAAATTATTGTTCCAGAAGAAAATAATGAAAAAAAAATTTTATATATCGTTGCAAGAAAGTAATGTATTTTCAATCATAAACTGTAAGAAAAATATCAATATCTACCAAGCTATTATTCTAAGTACTTTCCTCTCCGTTTTCCTTCACACTGTGGAATTTTCTCGCGTAACATTATTTTTCCTTTTTTTTTTCTTGTCCGGGGAAAGTTCAATTTTCTTACTTTATCGAAAAACAAAAACAGAAGGACATGAATATCTTGAATTTCGATGAAACCCTTCGCGAAACTTCTTTTACTTGGCAACGAAGAGAACGGACACGGAGAAAAGGAAAGAAAAAATTGACAAAACAGTTGGAGAATTTAATCGCGACTGGCGCGTCGACTTGTCCATTCCTGGAACTGACACTTCAACAGTCGGCGGTGGAACCGATGTTAATATGGCGGACATTGCCCTCTTCTGCTTGTTCTTCTTCTTTCGGAGACTTAGTGCTATTTGGTACAGAATGATTTTAAACTTGTGACGTAATATTTGAAATGATTTTTTCCTGTCGAGTCATAATGACCGATACTGCATTTGGCTTAGTAGCTTTAATGTTAGTTACCATTCACTTTGTAATTGTTGATTTCGAACCGATATTCAATTTGTATCCCTATAAGTTTAGCCAGATTGATATTGCCAACTAAAACTAGTATGTTTAAGGTTTGCTGTTTGTTCCATGCAGAACATAACATTATGATTGCCTGGTTTGCATATAATATAAATAGTTTGTTGTCGCCTTTATATGAATACACACGCTGTTCGTGTGGTTATTTATGTTGACTTTCTGTGGTGCACAACGTCAACGGGCGGCTACAGTGGTGTTGTTGGTCACGTCACAACTTCCAGAGTTGTAACAGCGGTCAAAACTAAACCCCCTTCGATTCGGAACTCAACTCCGTGTCGAGACTTCTCGTAATCTAGTTAACTAACATGCTTGCTATACCAGAGTAGAGCATGGGCAGTGGTGGGGGGAGGGCGGAGCATAGGACAGTGAACGCTTGTCCTATGTCCTTTAGACATGTGTCTGCTTGCGTAAGAGTGTGTGTGTGTGTGCGTGTGTGCGTGAATTAGACCCAATGCCACATCCCAATGGATTCAATTCACAACAAACATTTGCTTTAGAACTAATTCCAGCAATCTATTCAATATCTACGCAATTCAAAGTCAACTCAAAACTTTTGTAACTAGCAGTAATTCTACATGATCCTTCTCGCCTTTACCATTTCCGGAATGTATTTAGCGAGCCAACCGACCGATCAACCGAGGAACCTTTCAGATGTATTTAAAGAGAGTAACTCTGTTTAATTGAATATATAATCCACTATGTATCTTTCTGCCAACGCCAAAAGTATACAGTACGAATAATTTGTATTTTTCTCAATGTATAATTGTAAATTTTGAAGAATACTAAAGTAAATATTTTAAAAACACAGTCCTGACAGTCAAGGTTAAAACTGTCATCTTTTTCACGTTGTAACTTGTCGAAGTCTATTTCATCATCCCGCCCGCTGGGTGAATGATAATCTATTCACCGTCACTGTTAACTTTTAATTAATGTCGTTCTTCACAGATCAAGTACACCGGATACCAGGCGGCGGCAGTGGTGGGGGATGGGCGTGACTACAGTGTGTTTAACGTTCAACTGGGCGTGTCCGTGACATATTGGAGAATGCGGTGGTAGCAAGAGTGTGCAGTTATTCACTGTTGCTGTGTTGCTGCAATCTTTAGATATTCAATAGGTTACTTCATATTTATGACATGAAAGAATACACTTACGTTACTTGTAACAAATGAGCTAACGCATTAGCATGACAAAATAAATGTTCCTGTGTGGTACATCGTCTATTACATTGTGTAAGTTTGTTGGTATGTATCATTACAGTGATGTTCTTTAGTCTTTTATCACGAACTTTAATCCTTAAGAATGCAGGAGTTTATATTTATTTTTGGAATCGTAAACATCTAGGAAAGAACTTGAATAATTTTTAAAATATAGGGTTAAAACCAAATATGAAAATAAATGAAAATTTTTTTGATATTATGAAATATATTGAAAATATTAATATGATCTGATAATTATTCCCCAAATGAAAAATACGTAATTATGTTAACTTATAAAAAATAATTTCACGTATATTATTACTGCGTACTATTTATAGAATACATTTACAATCGGCTATGCAGAATGTCACAATAAAAAATTTGTGTAACAGTAACAATTAAGGAAATAACAAAATATGAAATTGACCTAAAAAGTTAAACATAATTGAATATAAGCAACGAAACACGAATAAGAAGTGAAGATAGTGAATTTGTCCTATATTACCGACAGTGTAACAGTGTGGCTGTACACTAGCGCCGCGCAAACACGGACGTAACGTGAATTAATCCGTGGTTTTCATTTCATTTCCGCATCTAGGAGCACATTAAACGTGTTTGTTTGTTTGTGTTCTTATCGCTTTTCTTGTTTTTCTTCTTCTGCATGGTAGAGTCGAAACAAAATAGTGTACTATAGTCTTTTGTTTACGAGATTTATATTCTTGTAACAAAACATTATCACCTCCATTTCATTATTCAAATTCGTTCCGAACGAAGTCAATTCCGAATAATCCCCAGATTAGTATTTTCTTATATTTCTTCTCATCCTCTCTTTTGTGCTTCGGCTATTGTCGTTTGTGCTTCGTGTGTTGTTGGCCTGGAAGTTAGCAATGAATGGGAGGTGGGGTGGTGGGAGGAGATTGTAACTTCCTTCGTCCCTCCCATCCCCCACAACTCCGCTCCGTTCCATGCCATTCTGCTGGCTGTACTGGAGTTGATGCGGATTGCGATGAGCTCGCTTGGAACTTGTCCCCGGCAATGCTTAACAATTCCAGATAACTAATTATTGTACTATGTTCCGTGACTTGCACGCCAATTTACACCCACTCAAATAATTGTTTGCGCGGTTAGTTTAATAATAAAATATACATGCACATTGCAAACTGACACAAACACTCCTCTATGCTATGCACTTGTAGCAAAACAAATAATATACTTTTCTAAAAAAAACTATTGTCGACTTGCGCTTAACTTTGGTTAGGACTTGTTAACTTGTAACAAAGTCAAGAGTTATAAATATGAATAATTAATAAATATGCTGTACTACTGCACTTGTTAACATCATCCCCTCGCCGCTGTGTGCCAGGGGAAGGGTGATGGATCAGCTGTAGAGTGGCATTGTACATTTAATGGAATGCGACTTGACATCCAGCATCAATTTGTAATTAATGCGGATGCTATTGATTTGCTCTAGCACCCGAAGTGTTGCATTACAAACGGGGCTTGCACAACTAATGCTGCTACTGTTGCTGTACCGGGTACTGCTACCACTATTATACAGATCTATAACGAAGTGGTACTATTAACCGTGGTGTATGTGACTATTGTATCTGAATCTGAGGTATGAGTAGAGTATTGTAGGCGTCATTACATACGTATATACGTGTGTGTTGTATTTAGTAACATATCACATCGGTAATTAGTATTAAACTAGCAGTAAGAAAAGTATTCCAGCATCTCTTTACGTTCAGTGGAGATTTTTATGTTGAATAACAAGCTACATTAATATTATGGCTGGTTAAGGCTCGTGTTTCAAACAGTTATAATTTTAAACGTCAATGTTTTAAAACATGCCGGGTTTTTAGGACAAGACTTAATTAAAATAATGAAAACTACGTTGCTATAGACATATTCAATATTGACCTTTATTAATCGATTAAAAATATACTATTAATTATTATACAAATTAAACAAAATATAAAATTTTACTGTAGCTAATTATAGTTGTCAATTACTTTTTCTGTAATGCACGATAATAATCCAATATTATGATTGATGTCGAAAACGAAAGGTAATTACCGGGCATCAGAATTCCTATAATTGGGATGGATAACGTATAACGCCTACGTACACATACGCCATCAGTACACACGTACCGAGCTCGGTGCATGTATACCGAACGCTGTATTATTTTAATGGAAAATTCGTATTTAATTTGAAACCAGACGCAGACTACAATTAGTCGGTTTGATTATATTTGCCTGGTTTTGTTCAAACGGAAACGATCAGTTTCCAAATAAAAAGCCCATTCGAAGTTAAACTGTGAATTTGTACTGTGTATTGTCGCATTGGAAGTGGTATTAATAATAACATTTATTGATTTGTGTACTATAATTTCACCGTTATTCTTACGCAGAATACAAGTCTTCAGATATCAGTTAGAACATAATTTAATTACCACTGTGTTTGCTGTAAAAGACTCTTTGTAAATACATTGTTTATATAACGATGCGTATATTTCTCTGCTTCCATTCCGAGTATTCGTTACAGTTTGCATTTGTCGTCATTGTGGTTATTTGTTCATCACAAATGAAAATATAATTACGGCCGTACGTTCACTGGGTTCGTGTGTGTGTGTGTGTATGTGTGTGCGTGGGTTCCGGATCCATCTCCCACGCGACAACGTCAACGCTGCAGGCTAATTTGTTTTGTGGCTGCTCTTTTGCATGACTTGTGATTTCCGTATTACCCTTCAAGGGGCTTACGTGTTCATTGCACAAATGCATCATTATAACATATGTGCATACCGTACGTTAGAGACGAGCAGTCTGTGATTTGAGAAATATTTCCTGAAAGAAAAATATCTATTTTTATACCTTTGCTATTGAAAGTATCGCAGCGATACATGATTGTGTAAAGAATATATATGTTACTATATTTGAAAATCAGTTTTGCTAATTATATGAGAGCATCTCTAATGAGGCGAGAGGATTTTGTAAAGATAGAAGTATATGACGAGCCCTTGCAATTGAAAAGACATGATTATGAATTTAGTTTCTTAAATTTCCTAAGGCGAAGTAGTTTCCTCTAGTATATGGTGTATCGAAATCTATTTCATCTAAATATCAAGACAGGATGAAACTGCCGGACAAGTTTAAATTTCAAAGGCTACCATGATAGATAATTAACAGTATATATTAAATATTTTTCCTAAAATTTTAATCTACCTTTAATGCCCGTTAGCGAAGTTTGGGCCCAGCTGGCAAGCATGTGAATGCTTGCAGAGCATTTTCCGCCTAAACAAACAAAGGGTTAAAGATTCGCTTGCTGACATTTGATTAAATATAATTTGTGCGGGAATTTTTACCCTGTTGTTCTTCGTTTCCCATTTCCTCATGTCTCCCTCACTTCATATCTGTTCCTAAGCCCCCTATACTATGGTGCTACCATGCGGTATGCGAATGTGTTATCAGTTGTATCTCAAAAAGATATATGTTTAAATGACTTTGTAGATTTATTTACATTGTAACTAAAATCTTGATTGCTTTTCTAAAATTCATACATGGGGGTGTATAGTTTCTGTTGTTTAGTGTTTTAAATCGTTATATTTTATCTATAATTTCGGTACAGAAGTTATATCAACTGCTAGAATTTCTGTCTTCTTCTTACTCCAACTGCACATCGGTGTTCCTTGTGCTTGTGCGATTTATTCCTTCCATAGTGCTTTTCATACTGCGCGTACACGTTTCATCCGTACGTATCATCCCATCTTTGTATGAGTGTGTGTGTGTGGAAATGTGCAATTTATTCGGATAATACAGGAATTATCAAGTCACGGATATTACTTGTGCCATGCACATACGTTGCACAAGAGTGCACAAGCCTGTCACTGGTCTCTTTACATCCACGCTTGTGTGTGTGTGTGTGACTGATGATGCTTACCAACGTCACCCAGTAATCCAACAAGTTGAAGAGTTGCAGTCTCGATAGTCCTGTCGTAGTGTCACGCGCATAATTGAATCACGATGAAAGCCGGGTGTTGGAACAAGCACTCTTTACTCAGAGGAATACTTCGACACATCACTGACCGTACTAGTCTGATGTCTGACTCGTGTGTATTTAATGTGTTTATTGACCAAATTTTTAATGGCTAGCACAAAGAAGATTAACTTTTCATATTTCTTACAAAAATTCACATTGGTGACAATATGAGGACGGAATTTTAAAGGTACACGCAGCTAAATATTCTTCAAAAGATACTAAATATATTTACCACAATTTACATCTAGGAAAATATCTCTTATAGATCTGCATTATACTATTCTCTTCTTTCAAATACTTTTGTACTTTATCCTGTTCTATTGCTAGTTGTTATGACATTCTCTATACTACTGCTAGAAACAGAGTGATATAGTATTTTCCTTCTACACTACGTTGAATACAGAGTGTTGTAAAATGAATTTGTATTTTACAGTTGTCACGAGTTGTCTCCCACAAGTAAGAATCTAACGTGCAACAGTGTAAAATATATTTGATTCTTAGTTGTGTTGCTGTTCCATTTCCGTCCGCACTTATTCACCTCTTGAACTTTCAACGTGTCGTACGTATTCTTAATCTTACGACGAGTCGGAACAGGTTTGCTTCAGTGTACAAAAAGGTAGCTAGAAATGTTACAGATGTACAGTAAGCTGATGTCAGAAATATAGTTGTCTGTGAGGATACCGTAACGTTAGGCCAAATCAATAGATCTACCCATTTTGGGCTATTTAATTAATACCAGTTAGTATTCCCCAAAGTGGATAGGAGTGGGAGGACATGTGCATTATAGTCCTACACGACGACACTGGGGTGTAAAATGCATTATTCCTTTACGTATCGCACTAATTAATTTGTACAATTCTAAAGGGGATTCCGTATCCGACCGTTCAAATAGTGAGGCAGTGTTTGTCAGATAAACAGCCACAAGTAAATCAGCAGTAGCTGAGGAGAGAACGAACGAACGCTAGATCCTGGTACAGCGCGTACACTGGCGGAGACAAAGACGCTGACGTACCAAAGTATAAAACATTCTAGAGCGAATGTATTATGTATGTCTTGCAAACATCATCCGCTTGTTATCTAATCATTACATTAACTTTTCCGCATAATTCCACACAGTATACTTCACAGATTATCAATAATTCCTCACTCTTTGCATACTAGCATTATTTATATTATCATCTCTTTGATACGTCCGGTACCAATATACCTACTTAGGTTAATTGTCCAGAAGGGGAGGAAGGTCTCCTAATTTACAGCTTTAATCTAGTTTATTGGAAAGTTTTTCTGCACAACCGTAAAACTTGCAAGTGTCAACGTTAACGACGCCAGTTTCAACAGAAACGTTCGCTGTTTAAAAATACGAACAATTATGGTTACACTTCAGGAGTGTGAGGTTTCTCGCTCCTTACGCTTCGAGTAATAAACATTTCCTTTGTTCATACAAACTATTGGTCGTCGCAACAAAACTACAGTTGTTATTTTAATCTGCCCGCAGGCCAGAAATGTGATTACCTAGAAGTAAGAAACTGTACTTCCAGTGAAATAAACTGTTGCTTGGAAATTTGTTATGCATCTCAAGTTATATTACATCTTTAATACATCAGTTACATTGTACACCTTGTAGTTTAATTATGTTTTATTTAGTTTCATGTTTGGGAATCAATGGGTAAAAATAAAAAACTTCAGGAGGTACTTCAAAAATAACACCTAGAAAATTTCTTTTCATGATCAAGGCAACTAAATTTATATCACCCGGGCGATATTAATGATATGAAGCTGTCCATATTGACAAATTGCATCACATACATATACACCGACCCTATCGATACATCTATTCGCAGTGTGTTGTTAAAGAAAGCAAAAGCCTATTCTTGATGTTGACCCGCATCCATCCACAAACAATGTGTTTGGTTCGCGACGACGACGGCGTAACCCTTTTGAGCTGGCGTGATATAAATGATATGTTGGATAAATCTTTCAGTAATTCTGTTCACACGCGCATTCTATTCGCCCGAGAGCAGCACATGTGTGCGTGTATGTGTGAATGTATGTGCACCGGGTGTTGAATTTAATGCGAAGTGAATGTATTCAACACAAAGGCGGCAGCGCATTCTTCACGCGCGTGAATAGCTCGACCGGACCCTTAACTGGGGTAACTGTTTCCTCCATACAACATGCACATATATAACGTACGCGCCCATACACACACATGAGAGTACAGCCAGAGTTGGATCTAGAACTAGGAGAATTTTCTTCAGATTCCCAAACACTGGTATCTAAATCCTAAGCTGTAAATGTTACTATTTTCATAGCATTTTCCGCGTAGTTATATTTCTTCAGTACATCTAAATATGAGTCCCTAATGAAAGTAAAGTTGGAAATGGTTATAGACGACTGAAGGCCCACAAGAAGTTGAGAATTTTCTCTTGGCCCATCAAATGTACAAACCGACTCTGTACACATACGATCAAGACCTTTGCCATTACGAAATCACATACAGCGACGCCTGGCTTACAACAGTGAATAGTGGCCTGGGATTGTGTGACGATTGCATTAATTACAATACATTCTGTGTATGCTTGTTTAATAGAACGCATCAGATGGATTACGTACCCAGCCAATAGTACGCCTCCACGTTTCACGGACGCCATTCTAGACCTAATGAAGAGTTGCGCGGATTTAACTGAAAGTTGATGTTTTTAAAAGTGTTTGAAACGTTTATTCCACCGGATCCTTAAGTGTTGTTCAGCTGCGAGACAAATTACGTCTAATACTAAAAAAGTTATGCGCACAAGAGTTTGTTGCGCTAGTTTCTATTGTTTTTCCACCCGTAAAAGCAGGGTAATATTTTGTCAAATTACATATATCTTTTTATACTTCTTGCTATGACCAATTCACTTGGATGGATATTCGCTTGTTTTTTCCCGAATGCTGAACAATGGATGTCCTTGAAACTGATGCAGCAGCAACGACTTGTTTTAAAGTGCGCACGCGCGCGCATATCCCCTCCCTATCGTTTAACGGTGGAAGGGTAATGTTCTTCTTTTGTTGCGACCATTGCAACGTATGCATTTTGCACTTTGGCTACCAACACTAGTACAATGATCTCGTCGTCCTCTTGTTCAATGTCATTGCTGTCTGTACCCGTTGTGGCAGAGTGATATAGCTACTAGCGGATCATTTTCATTGATTGGGTTTTTACGTTGTGGCCACGGCCAGCTTAGAGCAAACTTAATGAAGGTTCACTCGTCGATGGGCGAGGGTCAGAGGAGGTGGAGGGGACTTTGAATTTCCTTTTTCTCGTCGGACGACACAGTGCAGGCTCGTTAGCTGCCCGCGAAACCAAGGAACCGATTCTGTTCTTTTCTCAGAGACAAACACGATGCTTGTGCCCGGTCCGACAGACTTTCTTACTTTCTCTCTCTCTGTCCTTTTCTTCTTTCCTTCTTCTTGCCACGAACAAAGACTCATTTTACCCACTTTTTTACTTTGTTTGATCCTTTTTGTTGCATTTAATTCACAACAAAAATTGTCGTACAAGAGGTCCCACGTATTGGAGTGAGTGGATTTCTGAAAATTACAAGCGAACGGATGGTTTCTTTAGGAACTGGATGGTGGTATATGTATTTATTTGATGTCATGGATAAAAGCAGTGTGACTAACAATTTATTGTCAATATAACTATGAAAATCTATATTTACATGCTGATTCTTAAAATGAATAGATACATATAACCTTCAGGGAATTTTTTCCTTAGGTATTGTTTCACATTTATATTCTTTAATATTTAGTAGTTTTCAAAATATTGTATAAATAAAATATGTATCACATACAATATTAAAATATTTTCTCTAAAGCAAAAATATTCAATTTTTTAAATAATCTATTATGCACAACGAATTTAGTAACAAACAATTAAAATATAATATGTTTTTAATGAAAATAGACAATATAATCTAACATGTATATTATTAGCGCTAATTATTTTAGAACGTGGATATATACATTTTAGTTTTGAAATATATTGCTTAACTAAATCTAATTTTAAGCATCAATTTTATATATTACTTTCAACGAGTTAAAAATATTCGAACTCTCGTATACTTGTTTATATTTAAACCTTCTGCACATTTGAAAAAGAACATGCTTTCAACGTATTTAAAATTGCATCAACCTGCCCATCAATATACACAGTGAAGTTGATAAAATAATATTTAAATACAGGAAATTACATATATGTTCAATACAATTTCACTAATGAATTCATGTGTTATTCATTTTTGTGTACTTGCTCTTTGCTCTTCCATATAAATTCTGCATAAAATACATAAAACATTCCCGCTGCCTCCGCCCTCCGTCTCGTTCATATCAAAGTGAATTCACTGACGAACGAGCGTTAGAAGATCAAGTTATGGATTTATAGGCAATCACAGCGTCACTGTATCACTGCACTGCCACCAGAGGCAGCACATCAAAAGGTTTTAACTGATTTCCTTCGAAAATTTAGTTTCCTTCGCAAATCTTTCTGCATTTTCGTAGACAGACAGACCGTATATCCGGCATGTTGTACATGTGTTTTTGAAATGTCTACAACACGGGAATATTGCAGCTGACATATGGATAGGAAAAATTTTGCGTTCGACAGATTACAGTCTGAATGCTGCATGCAGTGAATGTAAATTGAAATATTATATTAGTTATTTATTTAAATAATAATGCTTTAAATGTAAGCTGAAGCAACATAGTACTGCTTTCTATTGTAACAACAATTTTATGCAGGATATTTTATTATTTAAATAACGAATCGAGTATTAATGTTGTGTGGACAGGTAAGCAACCTATAGTTTCACTTCGGTAATGTTGATTTTGGTTCGCGTCAAACGTACCAAAGGCTTTAATAGATTTTTATTGCTTTTAAATTAGTGGTTAATATTTCTTACTCTTCTAGAAGACCGTACAAATTACATATACTGGTCAGTTGATCCTTGTAGTATATTCATCACGGTGTACTGTGTACATTATAAAATCATATTGTACCTCTCCGTGCACTGAAGAGGTGTACATGTATGCATGCGCGGATCTCTGTTCAAAGCCTGCCATATATCAAGCATGTATGTACATGTATGACTGAGTGTTTGCACAACGAGTGCAGTTCGGCTTGTACTCACAATGTTCAAGCACGTTCACATAGCAGTATGTGCGGGTGTACGGGTTGGTGGTGGTGGATAGTACTGGTTTTAATGGCATCCATATTTGAATAACGAGCGGCGGATTCAATTAGTGGCAGAGCGGATAGGGTTAAAGAGCGCCTCCCGCAGGTTATCATTGGCTTCGTAGTGCAATAATCAGACCATAACCGTATGTCTGCCAACGTGTAACTCGCACACACTGTTCTAGATTGATTATACACCATACATTTACATTCACATCCCAGTACAGCAGCAACAGCAGCAGCAGGCGCGACCATTCAACCAGCCAGATCCTAACCAAAACCAAACATAGATACATACATGGATACATAACAATACATATATATTTACTTACAATTGTATATGTGTATATATATACGTACATATATACTTATATACAGTCCTAGATACATATACATTTATAT
>JAGJTL010000037.1:423315-444082 GCA_022063505.1 Calosoma granatense
ATATATATATATGCAGATAGATAACGAGGGTCAAGTTATAATACCATCTCTACGGCAATGTACAAATTCACAACTCGAAAATTAATAGTGATTAATGATTGTTAATTAAGATTAATACACAGTAGCAAAATGTGCGAAAGTGAACTGTAACTGTATGTGCGCTAGCTGCGATGATTGATTTATTAATGTCTGTACGTTGGCATCACTGTTTCTAAACTGATACATCACGTGACTTCCGGAATTTAGACCAGTGCGCAGTTCTAAGACAGATACTTACGTATGTCAGTAGCCATAGGCCTAGTTAAGATTATTCAGTAATAATGTACAACTTACTTGCTTTTGTGAACGAAATAATGTTTTATATCACACATTCCTTTTTGTAATTTTAATTCTAATCTATCATATACTAAAGTCGTGGAGCGCAAAACAAATAGTAATAATTAAAACAGATTCTTAATTGATTAAAAATATTAAATCCATGTGACCAGAAATAAAACCAATTCATCCGTTACTCAAAAACCTGTTCTACATTGTACTCCAGAATAATTTTGTTTTACTCCACGCCCCACCGCTCGCTTATGTATCTCTCTCTATATATGTTTGATATGTAACATTGCTGGTGCTTCCACCTATCGGTACCAGTGTTGAGTGTCGATTGCGCTCGCACACAAACACACACACACACACACACGGTCACTTCCGGTTGCACAGTGGGTTTTGTGTCCGTTACTCCGGTATGGAAATGAATGCTGACCAATGTATTGAAATGCAAGCTGGTACCGTAAATGGAAACACACGTAGAACACGAATTTCCATAGATATTGACAGTTGCCAGTCCAACCCCTCACTCCTCCCAACCCTCGTGTGAGAGTACACATCCATATGTCATACGAAAATCTAATTGTATTCTTTTTAGTTTTCACCATGCGGATAAGCCAACGAATTTGGTGGAATATTGTTGTTTTTGTCGCAATGTAATGTTATCAAAAATCATATTCGTATTATAATGAGCCAGTGGATAAATAGTTTTGAAATACTATCGTGAAAATACGTGTGATAAGCGCTCGGATTATCCATAAGCACTCAATGATACGGACAACATTGGTCGTGATGATAAATGATTCTCGATTTATGGCGTGCATGGATGTATTTTCATCACTTGTCATTCCAGTCAGAATAACACAATCATATTTTGTTTCCCCACTGAAAATGAGTTTTATCCATGTTTGTTTATGTATGCACATAGCACATTATATTGAAATACTTTTCTATATATTCGTAATAGCTAACACGTGTTTTCAAAAAATTAAATGCTTTTGAAAATTGTAAAAGATTTGATTTACTTCCAATCAGCCTTTGGAAAAATTAATAATTTTCATAAATTCTCCTCTCATTTATCTTGGAAAGTGGAACATCCATTCATAAATCGCCGACTCTGTGTGCGTATCCATGCAAAGCATATTAATATGATCAATTGCTGTCGCATGCTTTGTAACTAGCGCATGTCAATTACCAAAGTTAATTAGCATAATATACTAGCACACTTCTTCTTCACCTGATTATATACACGATGAGCGTCGACGCCATTTTCTAGAGTCTTTTTCACTATATGTAATTTCCGGACGCTTTTACGCTGACTGCAGATGCAACTATTTAATATTTAATCAAGTTGTTCTTTAATGTAATTTTTTATCCACGACAGAAAAAACGTAATATCTGATGGCAAATAACGTCGTCGTCGGCGTCATCTTTGTGACGCGCCATTGTTGAAGAAATAAAATTGTGAAAACGTTCACACCCGCACAACGACTTTCAATAATTCTCGCTATTGTACGTTCCCCAGAAGGATGGTCCATTTATCAAGATTCTTGCTAGCCGCTGTTGGGTCCGTGAACGGGCATAGATAATGCAATAATGATTTCGTATAAATAAATGAAAGTCGTGTGGAATACTGTCATGTCTATTTTTTATCGAGCTTTAAGCTCGTAAATGCCTGTATAGGATCTCTGGTTGTCGACTCCGGGATTCGGCTGGCCCCATAGCCGTCGTAGTGTCCGTCCTTTTAACTCGTGATGTTTTTGCTCCTCGCTGATGTCATTCTCGATCTTTTTTCGACCGTTTCTTTCAGGTTTTCTATTTCGTACCTCATTGAGGCCATTCGCATCGGTCGGTGTCCAACATGTAGACCGTCGATTGGATTGAAGTGACCTCGTTTTTCTTTTACTCCCGGCTCTCGGGGAGATATTAATAAATATTTTCCCTTTTGTTCCTCCGTATAACAGCCTTGTTTACAGATATACGAATTCTTTGTTCCCCATTGATTGCAGAACTGATTTATTTGAACGTTCATTAATAAGTATTTGCTTGGGGAGAAATGGAATCTATTTAAACTAGAATTGATTATGTAAGGATTAATATACCATATTGAATACATGTTGTTTGATAGTTAATTTACCACGAGGCATGTTCTTATTTATGAGAAAAACCAAATCCTTTCAAATGTTCACTTGTGAAGCATTACATGCTTGCTTTTCTTGTATTCTAGGAGCAATCATTCGGAATACATACATATTCGTATCTACATTTCGATTGTATTCGACGGTTGATAAGAAGGAACAAATTAAATTTACATCTCTGTCTCTCTCCTTGTGTCTCGTTCTCCTTTGTGCTCTCCTCTGAAGTTGAACGTTTCTGCCGCTGCCGTATAATAAAAAATCATTAAAGCAATTAACCGTAGCTTTGTCTGTTGTATCATCAAAAGTTTCATTCCGTTAAGCCTTGATGTTCATTTCAATAAAGGCCAACCGAACATTGAAGTTCTTGTTCCTCTGCTCCGCGCTCGTCTACCAATGTAGGTATATATATGGCTGGAGCTTTCGTTTCAGCAGCTGACGCTTCAAGGAAACCCAGACACAAACGTTTAGCGGATAATCTTCGTGGTAAATTGAGTAAATAATTAAACAACATCCAGGTAAATCTGTTCATTGACGTAAGCAAAGTATGTTGTTATGACCTGTCATGTGCAAACATCGAAGCACCAACTAACATCGTCTCGCTTCTACGTACTCTAAGGTAGAGTGGATATTTCCTACCCACGTCTTTCTCCTCTGTATACGTGTTGGTTCGTGTTACTCGAGTCCATACACACACATGCACACAACATTTCTAAACTGGTACAAGCAATATTTCACTGAACCACCCAGTCCTAACCGCTTACTATATTCTTATATTAAATTTAAATGGGTTAAGCAAATTTCTGAAGGAATTCGCGCGGAAAATTGTATACTTCGCTCTTATTTTTTCCAAAAGGAACAAAATAATATCGCAAAGGGAGAACGTCGGCTTTAGAAGTGCACGTCCATCTACATGTCAAGGGAATTTGTTAACCAATTTACTTGTATAATGAAAAAAAAAATCAGTTACCAGAATGGATATTATAGAGAATAATTTTTCAAAATGTACGGAAACTTTTACCGGTAGTAGTAGATAGATTTCAACATAAAGTACTTCTAAAGAAGGTCTTGAAAGTTTCATCATTTAAGTGAAGTTATAAGCAACTAATAACAAAATAGTTTCTGCTGTTTTATCCTCCTGTGTAGTTCAATACAAAACTATCATCCACAAACGTTCATACATGTTCCGTCTGTTAGTTCTGCATGAATCCTAAATGCATGTTCATTCATGTCTGGATATTTGACGATCCACGGTTGTTTCTCTCAGCGATTGTTATCAACTGAACGTGTGTAGTAATGAAATTTCATTGACTTTGTGAATTCCACACACACACACACACAGCTATATGGACAGAGAGTTTTATGAACCATAACCGTTTGATAAAGTGAGGCATGGGTAGACACAGTATACGGCCCGCCATGCTCAATCTGGTAAGTAGATTTTTCATGCAATTTAGTGCACACAAACGAAAATGTGAAAAACTGAATTGACATTTTTTCATTATTAGATTAGCGGTCACTCAATTTTCACATCTGTCGATCTAATTTCGTTGTTATATAATTGAAACGTATGTCAATTTTGCGTCGAAACGAGTCACGTATTTCAAATTAAATCGAGCACGCGCGCACGCCACCCAATGGAAAATCTTTTTTGTTGATGGCTGATTTAATTACAGTTTATGTGGCGATGCATTCTGTCCCATAGTCCAGTGGACCACATCGTGGATTGATAGGGTAGGAGGAACGAAAGAGGGGAGAGCGTGTAGAATTGTTAATAACAATTTATCACTTAATCTGTTTCTTTTTATTTAATCCGGGAACAGCTGCTATGGTGACAGTTGGCATTCAAGTATAAGAATGAGATAAAATGAACACTCCTCCCCCATCGTACGTAATGAAAGAACTCCTTCGTCGCCATGGATTTCATTACGACACCAATTCACCAGGGTACCTGAGCCTACTAAAAGCAAGGGCCGTACTCCGTGTAAATCTTCTAACCCAATATTTTAGTACTCTTCAGAAGAAATTCTAATGTTAACATAATTTTATAGAAATTGTGGAAAGCTACAAGAAATTATCAAATAGTATTCTTTTTTTGGGAGCTTCTTCCAGATATACACATAGGCTTTTGGTAAACTCTTCATAGTCCTTTAATTCAATTGAACGGTATCAAGATATTCATCCCATCAGAAATAATATACAATTTGTCAAAATTAACACACTGATTAATTGGTTATTAAGTTAATACAGTGAAATAAGTTATATTGTTTACTCTGTGATATAATAGTAGAACGATATATTAATCCTTTCATATACCAACAAATAACTAATCTGATTTCGCTACAGCAAATTCTAAAAGTCTTTTGCTATTTATACAATTTGGCACACCTATATGATAATTTCTTTGATTACAGAGACCATAAATGTTCCATTATTCTGATTTTAAACCAGCGACCAAAAATACTCTATCTTACTCGTAAATTCTTCTAATTCCGCTCCTGCTTTGAAAACTTTGACGTTTTTGCGTCATTTTATTCTGCATACCGCAATTAAACAATGCAATTTTGAAATGTCTAGATAATAATGGTACCATTTTTTGTTCTTTTTTTAATATATCAAGGCCGGGTTGATATATTAAAACTGTGGCCCGAACGACGTTCTGAACATCCTCCCCCATTCTTTCCCCCACTCTAGTGTCTCTCCCCTCCCCCCAGCGCTACTTCTCCGGCGTTCAGTGTCTCACATTAATAAAGCGCATCCCGTGAGGAGCTTGTACTTATTTCGCCAGGTCAGGTTAATATTACGGAAGGACATCATTCGCCTTACAATAACTGTTATCGATGTTCTTCTTCTCATTCTTCCAATCGTTGTCCTCTGATTCATCATCCATCATATATCGTTCTGTTTATTATCCGTTGTGCAGAATCGAATTTTGTTTCTGGAATTTATTTCATTTATGTTTGTGTTTGTTTATTTTGTTATTTTCATTTATTATTAATTGCGACCCAGTATGTGGTTGTACATACGTACAACGCATTGAATTAAAACTAAACGATTTATCAATAAAAAAACAAAATAGTTTTTCATTTGTGTGTTCGAGTTTTGTGTTTGTATTTTTCAATAATTTGTTTCCATTGGTAAAAACTTTGCAAAGTAATTAATAGGTTATTATTTTGTTTGCAATGTATATTTGAGGGGTAAATTATTGTATACAAATTTATTTACGACAATATTCTAAACATAGAAAGTTCATATTACAAGTAACTTTTCTACATTCGTAGTTTAGAATTACTCCAGCTTGAAGTTGAAAATTGAACTGCGCATTGCTTAGTGAGTACATTTGCAAACACGTTCAGAATTGTCTGTAAGACTTTACAGTTTTTTTACACAGCCACTGGTAGAGTTTACATTAAACATACGAATTACATGTTCTGTGTATTGTGTGTACAATAGGCTTGTTGGCGTCCACTGGAGCGTCGGCAAACGTCGGTGAGTATTGTCTGGATGTGTGGATAATGTAACCCCGCCACAGCTACTCTTATCTTACTGTCTACTGATCCGACGTATTATTGCCACCTCCAGTCCTCTCTCAACACTGAGTTTTGTTTTAACTTATGTGTCCCCAACACAAGTCTTTGTCCAACAGTTTAATTGTTCTTTGTGGAATTTCATTTATTGTGTGTGAAATTATTTCGAACCCTTGTTATGATTTTTTTTTCTGTAGACATGCGGCGTGTATGAATTAAGGACTGAAATTATGGAAAGGCTGGGATTTATGATAATATTATAACAGAGATTTTGGTAAAGGATATTTATATCCAAATAATTGTGTTCTTTTTGAGATTAGTTGAAGACTGATATTAAAAATAAGAAGAGAGAATGATTACCGTATTGTTATGACAAGCAATTACCAACATATTTACTGAATAAGCTTTGTTTTTGTTTATAATTTCAGATTAAAATTTACAGTTCACAAAATGCGTCAAGAATATTGTTTTTACTAAAGTTCTATTTTGAGCTCTTAGGATAAAATACTGCTAAATATTATTCAAGTTTCGGAAAATTCATGCCCGATAGTATATTGTACATGCTCTAGCCTTAGAGAGCCATGAGCAGTTAACAACAAATATTCCATATGATCTAGTTAACGTACGGTATTTATTTATCATCATGAAGAACAACAACGGTTAGGAGAAAAGTTGTTTTGCACGAGCATTATTTATCATGATATGCATAGTAAATAAATTATATAAAGTTGTAATTAATCTGAGCAGGTGAACGTGCCGTTGCCTTGATCTACTAACGTTAGCTTTCTACTTGGCTGAAGCTCAGAGCGTTGCTGGAGGATGAAAGATGAATAATGTAAGATTAACGGAGGAAACTTATCCGGATGACGCGAATAGTGAAGCTTCAGGTTACGATCTGAATGTAATTAGTTATACGTCAAACTAAAATTGACTAATTGAAAACAAGTAAACAACTAGTTTAATTCACTTATTAGTAGACGATAATCCAATTTATCAAGAATAGGCTTATCACTATTTACTTCTGCAGTTTGACAAGTAAACTGAAACTATTGTTTATGATTTTAGAACTGTAAAATGTTCTGAATATCTTTATTCATTATTTAACATTTTCACACTTACTGAATTGATCTTTATAATAGCTTACCTGAAAGGTGTATTTAGAATTGATATAACATTTGATGTCCAACTAACCAGTATTTTAAAAGAAGTACGACCAACTGTCTGATGTATATTTCTTAATTCTTTCTGTTGCTGTGAATTAATATTCCACAGATTAATTCTGTTCCAGACAAAGGTTAAAACTATCTCCTTGTTGTCTATAAATTTCTACCAGGACAGCATTCATTTATACTTCATCGTCTTCCGTCATATGCAGTCTGGTGTCTGTATCGCCTGAATCATTGCACATTCGTTGCTAGTTTCATAGAGTATTTGAAACCATAATGGGGTAAAACTTGACAGACCTCTCCTGCTCGTATCAGTTTCCCTAGAGCACCGTTGGTGACGGAACTACTGGATGATGTTAACTGCTTCAAAGCAATGGAGAAGACTGACGGAAGATGAGTATATAGATGGTGCTACACTAAACACACACACACACACAGTCTAAATGCACAGTCTAAATGCAAGTGAGTAGTTGGTCACGTGGTAATGAAATCAATATCATACAACCACCCCCGGGGTACCATACTGTCCCTTCGCCCCCCACGGACAGTTGCCCATCAGGGGACCACCGGGTTCGGCACCTCTTCGCCACACTTGTCGCCGGGCACCGAACTCAGCGAGCGGCTAGCCACAAGAGTAAACACATGGGATCAATCATTGATTAGGGCAATTGACCACGAGTGAAGATATACCCGAATACACATTTACCTAGACTAGGAACATTGGTTCAGAGAATGCATACACTGTTTAATATAAATTCGATAATATATGATGTCACTGGTTATATTTGCTTCATTTCAACCAAGATTCATACATGCACATATTGCAGATTTTTTGAAAATCTCTTTTTTCAGAAGGGTTTTAAATCTAGGATGTACGACTTCACCAGAATAAATCAATAAGCAATATCCAGCAAATTAAAACGGTATCATGGAAATATCATAAAGTGGTTTCGGATATGCTGGAAGGCTAATGTTGAAAATTCGAAAAACTTCGTTCCAGTTAACGTTACAGGCAATTAAAAAAAGATTCATTTATAAATACGTCAGAACTTTCTTTTTACCTAATCCGCCGTTATGTTAATCCACTAACACTTGTTCAATAGATACAGAATAGTGAATGTAATTTGAAAAATCTACAACTTCCATCTGATAAAATACATCATAAAATATTGATACAAATAAATTATATTTAAAAGTTAAAGTTTACTATCAATAGTGGACTTAATGTTATTGCTATAATTTTGTTCATATCATTTGTGTGTTCCGAATTTGGTAATAAAGTTCTGATAAGTTTTGCTTCACTTTAACACCGGTGTTGGATTCAGTTGCCTCCCCGTCCAGTGAGAGTATAAAACAGTACATTGTTAAAATGACTCATAAACTGTAAACCCATCTTAAAACAACCCTAAAATTTAGTGTCCCTCCCATAACAATGTCTTTGGATGTGCCCGAACTGGAAGTCTCCTCGTTTTCCCTGCTTCACCCCTTGTACCAAGGATGAAACTCATCTACTGAAATTAGATATAGGTAGGTACAATTTTGCAACCAACCGTCTCCTCTTCTTCTTCTTCCTCTTCTGCTCCGCTAGGGAGCGTTTCTTTTTTCAGGGTATACTTTACTTTCAGGTTTATTAGCTGTTTTCTTTCAGGGTTATTTTATTCATGACAAAGTGCATGTGTGATATAAAACCTTTTAAGCTGAATATGTATAGACATGAGTACGGTATGATAACTTTATTTTCGTCAACGTTCGTTATTTATCCCTAATGGAACGGTTCGTCGTCTGTCTGTCTAGAAATACTTCAACTACATGTAAATTTCGTTACTTCTTGTATATTGGTTAATGCAAAGCTACGTTTTCCCATTGAATACATACAAAATACTTTTTCTCGATTTGAAACACAATATAAATGTACTTGCTTCAAGTGAGTAGACTTCATCTAATACACTGTGATGTCTACGGCATGGAAAATGAAATCAACGCCAGGGAAAAGAATTTTATTGGATGGGTTAATACCGAGCATGAATGGCTGAACATGCAGTGCTTATATTTACTTACCAACACTACAAAATACCATTAGGTATATCCTAATCAATAATCATTCTGAACTCTTTTTGTAATATACGACATAATTTAACATTACTCGGAAATAGTTACAGATTAATCTTTTGGATACATTTAATAACTGTCCCATTGTTTTACTGTTCTGTAACGACACTTTTATGCTCCATACTATCACCCTGCCATGTTTGTACATATATGTGTACTATGTACATATCGTACGGTCTGTATGCGGACGGTTGTTCACATACGGTGCCTCAACCAAATGAATGTGATGCGCGCGCATACATTTACAGTGCTTAAGTGCTACGCCAGCTGTCAAAACATTGTGGTGAACAATTTATTCGTAATGAGTGAAAGGACACGATGGAAACAAATCCTGGGCGTCACGTCAATCCATTTAATTCTTAATTCCATTAAACCGACAGCGACGTAGGTCGGGGATTAGTACGGCATGATACACAGTGTCGTCGTCATTCATTGAACGGTGGATGTATCACAATGAAAAACAAAAAAAAAACGTTGTGGATCTAAAACAATGTACTTACTGGGTATATCAACAAATTGGTTAGTTGTCTACATAGGGATAAATAAACTATCCTGGTACTCCGCAATGGATGTTTGATTAAGCGATTCCCTTGCGTGGTAATCGCGTGTTTTATCAGAGTGCTAGTGATCTTTGATATTGATTATTTATTTTTGCTTGTAGTACTGATTAAAGAACTTCGTTATAGATAATTTCTATGTCGGTAAATATTATATAAAGTATAAAGTATACTCGCAACCAAACCACTTTAAAAAAACTCCTTTAAACTAGAGGGTACATTTGGCAATACTGTAATATATATTTTTTAATTATGATATTCACAAGCGTGTTACTCCACAGCTTAAATTAATATTTAAAAAATCCTCTTCACTGCTAACCTACTAATTACTATCATGAATAAGTGTGCAATTAACGAAATACTCCGTTTCGGACGGACGCCTTGCAATTCCTTGCATCCTCCCCCAACACCGACTTGTGGAGTAGCTATTTCATATTTCTCGTTCCACCTGTGAACTTCTCTGCTAAATAAATAAAATTAATGATGATATTTGCCACGGCAAGTAATTGAATTACACTAAATGTTCACGTACCTTCTAGTAATTACCAAACTACACATACACACACCCTGCTACACAGCGCCGTGCACGATGAGTTTTAAAACTAACATTCGTATAGGAGTGGTGATGTCTAATCTAGTTTAGACAATGTTATTATTGCAACTCCCTGTAGTAAACATGCAACCAAAGAAGTATATGTTTCACGTAGACAGCTTTACAAAATACGACAAGCAACCATTCGTTCTCGTACTTTATTTAAAATGTTATTTGAGTTATTTCTACTTAAAGTTTCGATTTGTCTCGAAACACGAATATGTTGAAACAAATGAATAGTGAGGATGTTTTTGTTTTTCATTCTCTATAACACGCGCATATTGTTATACAGAATAGTTTCGCTGACTGTACTTGTATCACTTGTAGTTATATTCACATTGTAGTGTTTGAAATATGAAATTTTCATTTAATTTTTATCCCATTATTTTCATATTTCTGCAGATGAATTTAAATATTCATTTGCTTGCTGTGTTATGTACTTTGAGTTAATTTAAGAAACATATATTCTCTATTAAAACATATGAGTTTTTATTAAAAGAAAAATAAGCTTTACTGAACTAATATAACATCTTACAACGTTGGTAAACTATTTAGATTATAAGTCAACAATGTCTAAGAGAAATTGCATTTCCCATCTGATCCTATAACATTCATGTTACTAAAACATTCAATATTGTAGGGTTTTGATTTCAGATTTAAGTCCTTGTGCTAGCAATCCGCACAGAGCTAATCATTAATTATATTAACATTAAATACGTTGTAACAATGTCATGTCAGTCCTGTATAAATGATACTGTCGGCGTCGGCACAGATAGATTAACCTATTACAATTAGCCTGGATCACATTATCGGTGGTATTCGCTTCACTCGTACTACAATTGATTGATCAAAGCTACCCTTGATTTCCTTACTCTCTCATTCTGACACTTGCATATGCCTGTGTATGCAGTGGAATGGATTCTCTCTAGTCTACGGTTGTTAGCCGGTTATGCTGAAATAATTATAATACTGCGGTTACTGTGACCACTACTGATTAGATGTACAGGTGGTTAACCAAACTGGTCATTGTTAGCAATCACACACGTGAACAGAACGTGCTTCTGTTCATACATGATTTACTCATGTATGTGTTAGATTATTAATGATGAATTTCCACGCATTAATTCCTAGTATCTTCTGAGAAGAAGCTAGCTGTTGAATAGGTGAGAAATTTCAGCATAACTGCTAGTAAACGCGGAGAGAATATGTTTTAAAATTGCGATGAACGAAATGGGTAAAATTTTGGCCTACTCGAGAAAGATTTAACCATCAGATGCAACTTATTACTGACGCTTGTATAATGCCACATTTTTTCTTCTTACCAGACTTTCTAGATATAGTTGTTTTTTTGAGAAATGCTCTGTTGTAAATGTAAGCTGATACCGTATGGGTCAACAACAGTGGACATGGTGTCTGGTGACATTTTAGTGTGTGTGTGTGAGTGTGAACAACTCGTAGACTTTGGAAAAGGACGCTATAACTTACAGTTAACAATAGCACATTTACCAGAAATCCAGCCGAGATCCAACACAACTATAAAAACTTTCTGATGTTTTCATAGTGGGCTGGTACAAATCTTCATTTTATTTATAGTATCCACACAAGAGTTTACTTGTGTGGATTGCTATGTATTTGTTCCACAAACCCTCCTCTTTTTCTCCTCTTTATTCTCGTGTAACTCACACACACATACACACAAGCAACTACTATACCGATGTTTTATTGATTTATGACGATACATTCACTTTATTTTGATTCCCGGTTTTGTGGAAAACACAGAATAATGCATTCGATTTTGTTCGCCTTGCGGCTGGGTAGTATGTAGTTCTGATGTTGCTCGCGCACAGGAACTGGCGCGCTCTTTTCATAAAAAAACAACACGACCGTTATTCCAATGATGTTAGACAACTGCTGTAATTCTCTTTTACCGTGATATTTTTATCGGTCGACAAATATATTAATCTTTTTTCTTTCAGAATCTCTGCGATGTTGAATCGATAAGTAACCCCCTGGATAACAACAAGAAAAAAGCTTAGTTTTGATTTGCCATGGAAACAAAACCTACATATTTATTTGACATTTAAGGTTGGTGAAGAAAAATGGTGCGTGTTGTTGATGGTAATATGAAAGTATGGTGCATGACGTCAACGCAGCAGAAACGTCAATGTTTTCTATTTATTTAGGGGGGCGCGTGGATATTAAATACTGTATGGAAGAAATATAATTATTTTATCCCCCAAAAAATAATATTGCCTGTCAGTAATCCCTGGGACATGATCCCTTCCGTATATAGGACACTGTAATATGTTCTTTAATAGAAAGTATAATGGCAATACACCCGTCTGCTATTATCCCTATTTTCCTGATATTATTATTGGATAAAACAGATTAATTTACATTATTATTTGAAATATTCGATAGGTTTATGTGATTGTATAAATTATGCTACACTTATTATTTCATATTACATGTTATTGCTATAATATCGGTTACAATATTATTCAAAATTCAAATTTAATTACACAATTTAATCCCTGTAGTTATTCTGTTTATTTTCATTAACAATTGTACACATTGCATGGTGAAATGGATATTAAAATATTAAATAAAATCGTTATATAGCAATTGTGTCAAATCGATTGCATATTATCGAAATAATTGGTTAAACAGTAATGCATTTCATTATTCGCCATGGAACTCATCAAATATTTATAAGGTATGTGCGTATACATGAATTTCAAATTTATACAAAATTTGTTATTGTTTGGCGTTATTAACATTACATGCATCGACATGGTAATTGTGGTAAACATATTGTCATTATAAGAAAAAATTAATACAACTTTCACTTTAATTTAGATACAATATTTCGAAAAAGTTTTACCTGATAACATTGTTAACATGAATTTTTAGTTGATTATATATATTTGTTGATTGTTCTTTTGAAATACATAGCCGGTTAGTACAGGCATGAACATATACAGGAAGGAATATAAGGAAGTTATATATGCATGCCAGCAGCAGCAGAAGTAATAGAAGTCATTGAATGATGCTTCGTCAGCAGCACTGATGGAATTAAGGATGACAGTAACCTTTGCTTCCGACCAGTTTCTGTATGCTCCATTGAATCTTTAACAACGAGACTTCCATTCCACCTGAAGGGACTCGTACCCCACTAACGAACCAAAACGACTTTTACGTCTTGCTTTATGGCATTTTGTAAAAAAAGGAGAGACCCTCGTGAGATATAACTATCTTCTCTAGCCCATAATAAAAAAGGTGTGCTCGTACGATTCAGACTTTATTGCATTTACTCCTTGATTTGTTCTAAAACACACATACGCATACACTTCCTGTATCGAAGAACAAAAATATTGTCACCGTTACATGTTTCACTGGAATATTTAAATATGCAAATGCCAAATATAGAAACACCTAAAGCATGCATGCTGTCAACTTGTGACTACTGCTTCGATTCATCGTCATCCAGGTGTGATAAAACATCGGAAAGAAAAAGTAAATTTCCTTTCAATCAATTTCGTTCCTACACGTACATCTCTTTCGTTTGTTTTGTTACGTGGCGTTGACAGAATCCACAGCCAACTTTATTTAGAATGTTTGACGTTAAGTGCGTGTCATGGAACACAAAAATGTGAAATGTTTTTTTATTTTGCCTTGGAAAATTTCGGTACAAATATAATCAGTGTGTATATGTGTGTGTGTGCAGAGAAAATCTCGATAAAACTTCAAAGCAAATATTTATGTTTTTAGAATACATAAATCATGACAAGCCGGGGACCCACTGGATTGGGAGACAAGTGAAGAGTGCCGTATTGAGTGTGAGACTGTATTTCGGTCCATTGGTTTCATTGTGGACCGAACACAGTGTGTCCTTTCAACTGTAAAATAAACTCGTCCTCTGTTACGAAACATATATTCCTTGCTAGGTAAACATTGGATGAATCTCTCGCTTCCAGCCGTCTGTTTGTTCATTCGTACTTTTCGGTAATTTTTACCAATAATTTAGAAGATCCTCCATTGGTCAATTTACATTGGAGCCGATGGAATTATTTACTGAATTCACTTCTCTCAAAATATCAGTCATACGCAGGTCTGTATATACATTGCCGTCAGCATTAGATCCTTTAAAATATTTGTTTTTGTCCAGTAGCAAAAAATGTGACCGATTCGGGAAAATATAATGAATTGCCAAATTCCAGGACGATGTATTTCATTAAATAGGGATTCAAAATGTGAAAGTATTTCCTTTGCAACACTTTCTATATAATTTTCATTTAGAAACTAGATCATTACAAAATTTAGTTTGCTCACTGTATCTAAACGAAATTTAATAGAGAACATACAAGTAGATCAAATATGTGTTGCGTAAAACGTTTATAGAGTAACTTGCGTTAGAACAAAACTCCACAAGTAATAAAACGATAGCAGAGTTTGAAAATGTAATGCGCAGTTTCTAGGACGCTGGTTTCCGAATGACCGTATCTGCATGCACACATATATGTACGTGTGTCGCCAAAGTGCAGTAGTTTGAAAGTAATCCGCTAGTCGCCATATCTATGGAATAGGTGATCATTAATTTAAACTATGTGTAGATAATCAACAGTAATGGCTTTGCAATATCCATTACTGCGCAAGAGTTATACTTATCGATTGTGAATCGCAAACTCTACGACCTAAACAACACCGCGTGGCTGGGTGAATGGTATTTGGTTAGAGTTTGTAAACTGATTATATTTTTTAACTACTCTTGTTTGAAAACATTCGAACTGATTGAATTCAAAGTATTTTTGGTTTTATTAGCGAAAACTGTGTTTAACCGAATGGACATGTTTCTGATAAAAAATGTTCGATTGTACGAATTGTTTAGCAACTATACCTTTGTAATTTCATATAGGTTAATTCAAATGATTACCTCCAAATACGACTGAACCATTAATACTTAAATAATTTAGTCAAAGGCACACGTAAAAGTGGTCTGGATTCATAAAAAATCCATTTTACTTTCACGTGGAGTAGCTTCAACTGAATGCAATTACCAAGTTAACCCGATTACGTGTAATTGTCAATAAGTACGCCATTCCCTGACAAAGCCTAATCTAGCGTAACTGGTAATCAGGTGTTGGTAAGTGCAATACTCATACACAGGTACACTCTTCTACTTAATATGACATCGATTTTTAATGAAGCAGTAAGTGTATGCCTATGAGGGTAGAGTTGTGAAATTGCCAATAACTAGGACCCCATATAAGCGAATCTTACAACTTCTGTCACACCTTTTACCTACGTCCTGTGAATACACGACGCACCATTATTCATAGTTCACTGAACATTTTAATGCCAATTTCAAACAGAATTTTATTGCGTCATTAAATTTCTCGGATGCACAACGCCCCGTCATCGGTAATATTCGGGAAACGTTGAACATTTTACAACAAGGCTCTGTGCGGAGATGACGATGCAAACTAGCGAGCGAGAGTTTAATTTCTGTTAGATTACAGAGAATAAAAGTCTGCGGATTATTATTAAGTTAGTAACAGCAATGAAAGGTATTATCCTACCGGTACGTGTTTCTGATGAGATTCGAAGGATCAAGGCTTGCGCCATGTGCTCTATATTTAGAGTATGGGTGTGTATGTGTGTGTGTGCTGTCGCCTTAACCCAAGCAAACGTATCCCAGGCCTTTGATGGGTTAAGCGGGGTTCACACTTGTGCATCATGATGCTGCATCAAAAAATGCCTCTGAACGACGCATTTATTGATGCACGACCTTGAATTTGTCAAGTTGTTCACATTAAGGCATTTTTACATGCATGCAACTATTTTCTGCAAGAGAATTTATTTTTAACCAACTTAGCTCAAATAATACTAAATGTGGTTGGTAGTGTTTGGTTGAATTTATTGCGCGTGACCTCAACCTTCAATCAAAAGCTGTGTGGTATTACGGGTGATAATGGATTTGGAAGAGATTGTGCTGCTATCAGTAATAACTGGTGCATCTGCGTAGCTGCTAAGGCGGAAACCAAGAACATGGTGGATAAGGTCATGGATTCGACAGCGTGAAACAAACTGCCAAGGAAATATAAATTTTCCACTTATGTTTCAACTTGTCTGAGAATAAAGTATATTAAAACATTAGACACTTTACTGAAACGTCAAAACAATTGAGAACTGATGTCGCAAACCTGACGATAAAAAATATTGGTATTGCAAATTCCTCTAGAAAAGTCACTAGAAATGCGCCGAGAATTGCATGAAAATAGAACATGTTCTATTGTGTGCATCACGATGCGGCATCTCAGTTGCAGCATCGAAATGCCTAGTGTGAACGCCTTTAATGCATGCATTTTGATGCGGCATCTCAGTTGCAGCATCGAAATGCACAAGTGTGAACCCCGCATTAGAGAGTTGATGCAATGCAGCAAAGGTTTATTCATTTGGTATTTTAATGATCCTGATTACATAGTAACCCTTTCTGCATGGTTTTATAAATGAGTGTATACATTTAGGTAAAGAGAAAACTTATGTGGGATTCAAACTTATGAAATCAACAATATGGAAGCATAACTACGTTGCTTATCTATTCTCATAACACTAATGCTACTAAACAGATTCAATATTTGTGGGATTTTTATTTAATATTCCCTTCTGCAACATGAAACATCATTTCTGAAACTACTAATTGATCAAAATATAAGGATTGGGATTGAATAAACGTGTTGAATATAATTTAATTAGAAAGGCTTCTAACTACCCATTGAAAAAGAAAAAAACACATGTGTGATTATTTAATTATATGCACAAACACGGTCCAAAGCACATTGTGAGGGATGAAAAAAACTGCACGTAGCACACAGGTGACGTAAAAAAATTTACATATTCATGGCGACTAGCAAGGGGTGGAATTAAGAGTTGATTAGTCCATCCACATCACTATAGAGGGTGCAACAGTAGCCATATAGTTCCTCCAGTTGACTTGACTGGTCGTTGTTCTTAGATTGTCGTTACTTCTATCTAGCTGTAACTTAATTAATTCTAAGCCACTCGCCTTTTCACATCGCTAGAGTCATGCCTGGCCGTTGTGTTGTTAATGCAGACAAACACATGAGTATACTTGCATTTTTATGTTTCCCGCGGTATTTGTAATGTGTCATAAGAAATAAGGATATATAAAACGTAATCTCTATAAAGAATCTAGCGATTAGCGCACGCGCGGTATATTTACAACAAACATTTTTCGAATATTGAAAACGGTGGAAAAATTTTAAATACGACCGCAGTACTTTTACCCCGTGTAATTCGCTGAAGAAACTGCTTGCTGTGGGGGGCGGTGTTCAGGAGTCCGTGTGTGCAATTATTTTGAAACATACTATATTTGATTATGATAGACTGTATTTTGATTGAAGACAGACATCCAATTTTTACTTTATTATATACAGTATAAGGAAGTATTGGAATCATGAAAAAATCGTTTGCGAAATTTTGATGGAAATACACGTTTTCAGGTACCCTGAATACGTTTTGACTATTTTCTCAGTGATGTCCAATTGAAAATTCAGTTAATAAACTAATAAAATTATTCACCATATCCCTTTTTGTAGCATAGATAAACCGAAACGAGTTTTAAAATGTGTTTTAACGCGAGTACTGGTGTATCGATGCAATTATTATGAACTATATACTATTTAAACGTGTATGAAATTTCGTCAGACTAATAAATTTATTGTTATTGATAAAATTAACCACGAGTAATGTAGTATCCAAAGCCATCGTTACCGGGAAAACATGAAAATGTATGCATTTTAATTTTATTTCGCGGCAATGCAGAGCTAATTTCATTCGACTCTATAATAGTTTACGAGTTCGTTAGTTGAAACTCGATTGAAAATACACACACACACACACACACACGTATATGTATTTCCATCGGTCATCTCTATATGTGTGTGTGTGCAATTCGATTTCTGGCTTTGAGAATGTTCTAGAAGGTGTATATGTATGTATACTGTATCCTAGTGTATGTGGAAATAATCTAAAACGCTGGCTTTTACACTCTGAAGCAAGCTATTTAAAAATCATGTAAAAAATCTTTATTTACACTTTGTTTTAACATCGACCGCACGCGCGCTTGCTCGCTCGCTCGCTCGATGTGAAATCTACCAATTGCTTTTAATGTGAGCCACAAAAAAATGATGATTATTTTCCCTATATATACGTGCGCAACTACTAGTGGCAATAGTGCTGCCACACGTACACCGCTTGTTGCAACTTGTAACCTTTCGTAAATGCGAGTAGAGGTAACGCGAATACGCATATTAAACACTGTACAAGTAATGTTTTCATTTCGTTTAAAACGTAAACACTTGCAATGGGTATTAACTTTTAAAAGTTTTCATCGTGGCCCCTTGTGAAATTGCTTTTTCAATTTATCCAGTAAACAAACACTGTATGAGTATGTAGGCCAGCCCCGTAGGGCATATGCGGGCAATTAGAGTTTTAATTTTTACTGATTTATTGTAGCAAATGCTATGGATGTACATTCGTGGTATATGGAACCAAAAGATCAAAATGTTATTACAACGAAAAAGCTACTAACATTTTGACAAATTCTAACCTTATTCAACATCGCTGGACAAGAAAATATTAGAAGCAAATAATTTTCTACATTTTAAACGCAGTATTGGATTCAATCCTTTTCACGAACATCCCTCCAATAAGAATTTAGCTCTTGTAGTGTCATCCGAGCAGAAGCAATTAAAATCCTTTTAACCCATCGGCACAGTGACCCAAATCTTGAAATTGCCGATAATATTCGTTCGATTGCTGGCTGCGAAGCAAGGCGTTATCAAAAAGAGAGGAAACTGCACCGAGTACTAGTCATTCTTGCACGATTCGTTTTTCTACAGAGCAAGAAGCTGCTCCCGGTTTAAAACCAATTAAAATCCGCTAAACAAATTGTCGCCGGTGTGGACCCTAAGCCAAACGCGATACCTTGTAATCTCCCACTCAACTTTGTCGAAATTTGCGAGTATCGGAGCGTATAGAGGAGAACGAATGAGACGCCGACCCGTGGGGCACTTCAAAAGCAATCATTGATAGTATATACGTCGGTTGGTGTGCGCGTGCGCAAAATTCAATTTGAATCGAGTGGCCATATAACACTTGTTCTCTCCTCTGTTCGTACGGTTCCTAACATTCTGCGTCTTCGTCGGCTTTGTATTTGGGTTCTCCGAATACTGAAGGGTTATCTAGTTTTGTTGTAAGGAATGTCTAGGAAAATCTACTGGAAATTATACTACTTATAATCTACTGTACTAATGGGAAAAGCATCTCATGTTGTTTACCGGACCATGCATCCATTTCGTCGTCGACGTTGCGGTTGATGTCAACGTCGCCGCAAGCAAAGCACACGAACACCCACATCAACACTCAACCGGAAGCTGATTATAAGCTCGATCACGAATACTCCTACTTGTTCCATTCCATTCCGCTCGGCTTCGACCAGACAGAATACCACAGCGTTCTTCCGCTTTCTGCTCTTCTTCTCCCCCGAGGAAGCTTTCGTCGTCGACCTGTCGTATTCATTTAACACCAGTGCTCTCTCTCTTTTCCCATCCATTGCTTTTTTTCTTCTAGAAACGATTTCCCCAATGTAAATTTCATTTTCACTCTTTTTATTTGAAGTATTGACAGTGTATTGTACTGGGAAGGAATTCTGCAAGAGTTCTACCTATATTAAATAAAGTGTAATTAAGAATAGTATTTTAGTGTGAACTGTATCGAATGATGTTGCAAGTTACATATATGTTGCATCATATTTAATCTGTCAATGCAGGCACATATCATATTTCAATTGTCAAACAACAGTACAATACCTGCTAGTTTTCAAACGGTTTTTTGTTTCAAATGAATTCATTAATGTGCTCCAAACAAATTCATTTGGAAATCAATCAGACATTAATGGTATTTGGTTGTTTCATATATTGCCCACATCGCAGCGCTCTATGTACTGTACGTGTATGTTTGTTTGTACTATTACATTGTTGTATACAGATGTTATTAAACAATAACGCCACGGGGCATACGTACTGGATCAATGCAATTCTGTAAACAACGATTTAACTGTTATGTGGACCGGTATGTAATTGATATATTTTTAATGATGATTCTAGGTAAAGGCATTACAACACTACGTTGCACATTGTACATGCTTCAATTTTCAACTGCGTCATTCAAAACGTCAACATGATACAATGTTTCAAATGCAATCAGTGTGGCTAGCCAGAGTGTTGTTAATATACTAACAGAACTGTAAGTGGAAGGTTTCAAATTTAACTTCATTCTA
>JAGJTL010000037.1:444882-455866 GCA_022063505.1 Calosoma granatense
ATATATTTAAGCTTAATCATAGTTTTATACTGCGTTTTCGTGGAATAAAATGATGTAAAGTACTGTAGCCTGGTACATGAAGATAACGTACATTAACAGCTAATAAAAATACAGTCTTAATGGGCACAATGCGCTATTAAAAGAAAATATCCGTAACTCGTAAACAAAACTGTGCAAACACTTTGCTAGCTGAATATGCATACTAAATGTCCAGAAAACATTTCATATTAACATGCCTCTATATTTACCCGAAATATACCAATTCTTTTAACAAATTTAAAGACTTCTCAAATAGACTTAATATTGAGTCATTATAGCAATACACTTGTGTATCAAAATGTTGTTCTAATGGACATTTCGATAGGCAACAAATTAAAACATCATCTTGAGTGCTTTCCAAGGCACTTCTGTTCATCGTACAACCAGAGTTCCACTTTTCACTTTGTTGAAATCGAAAAAGTTTGGTTTCCCAATTTATCAAGGATTGATCGATCGCGAACGGTGTTTCTTATTTTTCTTTGCGTGTTATCGTCCTCTCTCTCTCTCTCTTTTTCTATGTCACTCTTGTTTTTTTGCCAAATTATATTTAAGATACAACGTCAAAGTCAGTAGCACTATGGGGAAAATATGAATAAAGTTTTTTTTCTTCACTCTTAAAATAGTAAAATATGAAGGTTTTATCAAATAAAGCTATATGATGTTAAATATTTTGGGCAATACAGTTAATACATATTTTCATTATTATTATCTGATCGTCAAGGCAAGTGTTTAAAATACCAAATATAAATTCATTTGTGTTCATTCTTAAAAGCTTTGAATTATCCAGACATAATATACGCTTAGACAATATTTGAAAGATTTCCCTTTAATATACATTTAAAAATATTCCAATTAAATTAGCGTTGTTTTTTTATCTTTGGAACAATCAAAATTGAAAAGTTTGCGTTGTGCTAATGTCGAAACTCTACTAAGCTAGAAACAGACAATATGCCAAAGTTTCTAGGCTGGCTAGATTTAATTAAATTTTAGTCACTACTTGTTAACTGGCATCGTGCAATTGAATTTCGAGTCTACTGTGAAATTTAGCAAGCTCCGTACAACTGGTTATAAAATAAAGAAAGAAACCGTTTTTCTTCCTCTTCTTCTTCTTCTTCTTCGTACGGCTGTTGCTGTTAAGAAATACAAGAAGTTCGTTCAGCGAACTTCTTTCGTATCTAATTTAAGTTTTACTGTTTATAATTTGCACCAGGCAAACATTTACCTACTAATTACAAAATGAAATGGAATTATTAACTATAGGCAAAGTGAGTAGAACATTCGGTGTACATCTTTCCGGGTTAGTTTTTTAAATTTTGTACGGGGATCTCAGATGTAACACATTAATTGTCATCTCTTATTTTCCAAGAAATTTTTATTCAAAGGTAGTTTTAAATAATTGCTTCAGTTGCGCAACGCAACATGAATTTCGTTTGATATGTCTTTTGCTCTAGAACATATTAGTTTTTGCTAGTACCGTCAATCACACAAAATGCACCAATGAACGCTACCAGAGACAAAGCAAGAAAGGACGACCTGTTCTGTAAAAAGTCGATGAAATTTCGCAAACGACAAGGAGGAGCGTAGTTAACAATAAACTACTGTTAAAAGCGTACAACACAAGTAACAACGTACTGATACAAATGTAGAAAGAAAACGTATAGAGTACTTTGTTGCATTCGCTTGTCAAAGTCACTTCTCTATTTCTATCTCGCTTGCTCTTGCTCGAACGAAATGAATCCCTTCGCTAAGTTATTCTCAGCGTGGAATTCAATTAAAACATCAACCGTTTCTACCTCTTGCTGCATCTGACTGCAGAGAGTTTCAGTATAATTCTCCGTTATAACTTTGTGAATCGAATTCCGATACTATGTATTCTGTTTTGGGTTGCTGTACGTGTGTGTATATGTGGGTTCCCTCTTGTGTTCTTCGGTGAAACAGTACAGAATAGGCAATATGGCAAGACGAATAACAGACAGACATTGTGATTTACATATTTTACACTAGGAGAGACTGTCTTCAAGGCCAACCAGGTGTTTACTAGCAACATTTAAAACTGAGTTGTAATAATATACAAGTATATGAAATTTAGTAAAAATATACATCTACTGTGATGTCCCAGTCAATTTAAATATTTCTATTCGTTTTTACTAGGGCTTAAAACGAAAGTTCTGCGATGATATTTAATATAATTTACTGTTTGTTTTTAATAAGTATTAAAAGCCTTTGATATATTGATTTGTATATATTTTCCCTGCGACAAATGTTATGAACAAACTGTAAGTTTATAAACAAATAAAAACCGACAATAACTGCAATGGATAATAACAGAACTGAATAGAGCCCAAATTTGTAATATGAAATAATAAACTTAACAATCATTAAATTCATGTTCTAATAATTCAAAACTACTATGAAAAATATTTACTCCAGTAACTTCTATTTTGACCAACTGAAAATGACAGTAAAAATCAACAAATACCAGAAGAATCCATATCGTTTTTCCATTAGGTAAAAAGCTACAAAGATATCAATATAGATTGCTTTTTTCCTGAGTACGATTCTGGCAGTGGTCCGGCGCTTGTGCTGCCTCCGGGGGCCTTACTGGTCGGCCACAGTAGATCTAATTAGCGCATTGATAAAACAGTTTGTGATTTGAAAGGAAAACAAGTGAAATAGCAAACGCGCTCTCCGGATATGCCTGCTGTATTTTATGTCTGACATTCTGTTCGATCTTTCACTAACATGGTTTCGAAATATTCGTTCTGAATTTCCGTTGTAAATTCATATGTTTATCCTTTGTATTTCTGGCAAGGTTTTGCACAACATATTTCTCTGGAAATGGATACCTGTGATATGAAATATCAATAATATAACAAACGGAACTCCTCTTGATATCATCTGTAAGATCTGAGCATTGGGGAATTAGCCAGATATCCTTGAGGAAATATTTATGCAAATCATAAACAATGATACTACTCATATAATTATGAACAAGAGAGACTAATGCCTGTTGGTGTATATTTATATACATTAAGCCAGCCAAGTAAAGTAGCAGAAAAGAAAAAAACGGCTTTAAATACCTAGAAAATAAACATCCATGCAAGAGCTGACGGGCAGACACATTCGTGTTGGCTTATTGTTACGAGTAAAATGAATTCTTTTTACCGTGTACGCGTCTGGATTATAATTTCATTAAAAACATTTAAAATTTTATGTCCGAGGCGTAAAAAAATACACGTGTGTGTGTGCTGTTTTTTTTTTCAGCATAAATCTCTGAACAAACCCACCGTCGAGAGCACAATGTGGGAAGAAGATCAATGGAAAAAAGCGAGGGTTTCTGTATTGAGATTTTAATTGAAAACTACAATTAGTGTCACTACTATCAATGGCTGGCCTGCTGCTCACAATCCATTGCTGCGGTACAAATTACTAAAGTAATTAAAACTCGACTCGCTGGTTTGGAAAATATTATTTTCATGGATGGCCAACCATCAACAGTATTTAAAACATGTAAAACGAAAATTCTGTATCCGACTTTTCGAAATTGTGCCTAAACGATTTCAACGTACAATTATAGAAGTTGACTTGTGTGAGAGTTTTCAGGAAATTATGTCTTAATTAAGAGAACCTCCTTAATTCTTTAATTATGCTATAATGTAAAATGTATTTTTTGTGTAAAGAATAGACAATTAATATAGGTGCAAATATCAACCAAATATTAGATATGTTTCAAGAATGGAAATTAGATATAAGGATCTGTATTATGGAGACAGCATGGAATAAGTGGAACAATCGAATGGAAAATATTGTGAATGAACGTAAAATTATAGTTTTGAATAACAGGAGAGTATGTATGACAAACCGTGCGAAAAATACATTCAGAGATTTTAAGTTAACAAAACATCTATTACTACAGCAGTAGGAATAGTATGATATGGTCTATATATTAATGTTAATCATTCTTTGAATAATTTTTTTTTTGCAAATACTGACACTGCTGTTGATAGTCAATGCACTTATCAACTCTGATGCACGAATAATAAACGAATATTACCCCAACATATGCATGCTATGATATTTCATATATACACCTATTTACTTGCAGATACGTATCAGGTTCGAGTTCGTTTGAAGTGTGTCGATATGTGAATATGTACATACATGTTTGTAGACCTGTGAACATGCTGTTGGTTCACTTCTGTACATACGTACGTACGTGTGTGTGTGTTGAACTATTTTTAGCGTCGCGAAACCGTTGGAATGTGTAATATCGCAACTCATAAATTCGAAATGTATCGTTAACGGGGGTGAAGTTCGCGCATTGCTGACACATTACGTTCACCCCATGCATATGTATGTGTGCAAACATTCCATGTATGTATAATGTATATGTATGTATGTGTATGTATAGATATACAGTATTGATATACATATGTATCTATGTGTGTACAAATGTATTATCTGTATAGGTATATGTACATATGTATGATCTGCATAGGTATACTATATTGATGTATGTATATGTCTATAGATGTATATATACATAAAATTTTATAAATATATGGTACGACTGGCATAGTTATATTGTATTCATGTATAATATAGGTCCATGTATGTTATGTATATATGTATGTATCGTTTGTACGTAGACGACATGTACGTATGTATTAGTTTGTATCGATTCCCTATATTAGTTTGTATGTATAGAGATGTGTTGTGTGGCTATATAAGTGTGTGTGTGTAGAACACACCATACCACCCGTTACGGTATCTTATCAGATATTCAAAGTATGAAACTACAATCACATAAACACTGTGGATCACACACACTGTGAGTATGAGCCATGCATAGCCCGCTAGCCTGGTCTCACACTCTCCAGGGAGGTACTGCGCGACAGACATAAAAGAACTCGCTTGCCTCAAATGGAGAATTATGCTCGTTCCTCCCCCGGTATGGAAGTAAAACTCGTCGTACACTCACATTTACCCAACCCTGCCTTCTCTCTCTGTCTCTCTCTCCCTCCCTCTAATATAATTCTACTATCATGCTGTCTCTTTCTAGCTTCTAGTTCATCCTTTCACCCATACGTTCGTTCGCTCGCTTCTCTCTCGCTCTCTCTCTTGCTCTTAGTGCTCATTTATCGTTTGAAATTATGATCCCGCGTTATGTGACACTTTTATAACGCATATACGCGAAATTAAAAATTACTAAAATGATATAACATACATCTGAATACACGGGGGAGGTCTTTTTTTATGGAGATTTTAATTTGAACCTCTTTGATCTCGCTCGCTAACCGGCTTGAAATTATTCAGTGCTTAGTGTCTGTATACCGGATGAGATATGTTCGTGTTTGTTGAATTTATTGTAGGATATATGTATGTAATTAAAAACATAGCACAACGTTGAATCCATGTGAAATCTTACGAATCTGTGGACATATAGTCGTTCCATATTAATATTAAGACAATATATTTTATATTTATATTTCTTCTATGAATAATTGCACCATAGTTCTATGAGCGAATATCTTTTGTTAAATTGATAGAATTATCTAATATGTATGAAAGTTTTGTTTTTATATTAAATGAATTACTCAATATTTCACCGATAGTTGCTTTACTTCTATTAATATACATCATAGTATCCTACATTTATGATCCTTATATCTACTTATACATGTATATAATCCAATATTTGCTAATTCAGATATCAAGCTAGAGTTCTCCAATGTTTAATATATTCATATTAAACTCACCTTCCTAACGTGCAGGTTATTCATGGATGAATACAAGTATTCAGTTAATAACTGAAATAGCCTGTAAATGTTTATACAAACACATGGTGCATGTTTAAAAGTTAATCGGCCGCGAAACTTATGCATCCAACAGTTTGAATCGGCAGAGTGAGGGGTAGCTGTCTGTGACTACTGATAAGGGTTTGACGGGACTAGAATAACATGCTGGAACTGTTTTGCATAGCTTCAACAAAGTGTACCGGAGCCCAGAGAGTTTCAGATTGGAAGCACCACCAACTACCAACATCATCATCATTGGCATCTACTGCCACTAAATCCATCCAAGCATACAGTTTGACTATAAAGTGTGATGAGAAAAATTCTTTGCCACAGAATCTTTCTTATCTGTTAACTTTTATTCACCTTCATTGTGTTGAGTTAATTGTAAAACACAAAGGTGAAGATTTTCCATAGTATCAAGTTTTTCATTGGAAATGAACGCCGTATTATTAAAATAAACAAGTTATTAATTTCATCCAAGCTATTATTGTTCTCGTGCAACCTAAAATATTAAAACAATATACTTCATAGTTGTTTAGTTGTTCCAAACAGACTGTTGCTTCAAATCTATTTTATGTAAGAGTTCCAACATGTATACAGTTCTCCGGCTTGTGTATCTGCAGCTTTAGCTTTACTCCCGTCCATGTAAAGGCATGAGGGTTGTTTTCAACCCTTCCTCTTCGTATCCCTCATCAATTCGTGTACAAATCCGTCTCGGGAATTTGAATAATCCGTTCTTTGCTTGGACATTCAATGGCCAACATTGGTTGCACGTCTGGTCGTGTTTGCAGGAGCAACGACTATGTTTTACCCTCACACACAGAGTGGAACTTAGTGTCCATTGTGTAATTACCAACAAACATCGATAGTGCAAATTTAGCAGCATGCAACGATGCGTTTAATTAAGGTTTTATGTGCATTAGATTTAAGCAAACATACACGTTTTGTCACTTGACAGAATGTGCGAATATTGTAATGACTGTTTGCATTGTACATACAGAATGACATTGATTGTGTTTCTTATTAAAAACTAGGACAGATCCCTTAACAAACACAAGATAAAATTTACTCTGGTTCTCTATTCGCTATAACGACATTTGCAATATGAGCAACCCTAGCTAGGCAATAGATTTATAGTTACAATAAGACACAAAGTACACGCGCGTCAACACCAGAACACCATGACTGTTGTAAAACATTCTTAATGTTGCATCCGGCTGCGACATGTCTGAAGTTATGTATCTTATCTCTGCTCCCCTTCCTTCACTTCCCTAGGTAATTAACACACTAACTAATGTTCAGTTTTAGCAGCGTGGACCGGCTACAACACGTTTGTTAGTTTTGACCACCATCATTATAACCAGTGGCAAAAAGTAAACAGAAGAAATATGTACCTAGTTAGAAACTGAGTCAAGATTGTTTTTACGTAGCAAAACAGACTGTCTTGAATAAAGTTTCAATTCTGAGACTATTATGTGTTGAACTCTTCGTTTTATGTTTACTTTACCACATTAATACCTCGTATATGTTAGCATAAAACACATGCTTGTTATATAAGATGCTTTACTTTTGAGCATATAATTTCCTCTCGTAAAATATGTATACATATTCTCTGTAGAATTTCTTGTCAAGCTCCTTACGAGGTTCAAATAGCATGCGAGCTTAATATACTTATGTACGAGCATTAAATTCTCATTACCAGCGATATAAGCAAAACAAAACTATTTTACTTCAGTATTTGTTTATCTTTGTAGATTTTTCAGTGGATATATCTAAAGACTTGCAGTAATTTTGTCTCTCAAAATATACTTCAAATAATAACACAGATATCAGATTATAAAACTTACAAATTAATATATGATTTAGCTTTAAGTGATATCTTCCATACATAAACAATTTCGTTGTTAGTACGAGTAATTAAAAAATATCGCACTTACCTATTAACCAGAAACAATTAATGGCTGTTTTTAGTGCAAACATCTACAGCCAGACCGAAATCGGAGGTAAAAGTAACGTAACTCTACTGGCTCCTGACGGCACCTTGGTACTCGTACACTGATAGCGTAACTTAACGTAACTGGTGATGGTAGTAGAGTCGTAGCGGTAGCTAAAAAGACGTTAGCTGTGTGCATGTTATAGGAAGAAATTATTTATATGAGCACTTTGCGCTTGAAGCTTCCAGCTGTGAGAACAAGGAGCCGACGTTATAATAGCGTTTAATGACGTCATTAGAAGCCCTGCTAAGATATTGACTACCTTACACGAGTAAAAGCCAGAAGAATAGAACCATCTATCAAAGACGAGAAGGCAATCATAAATCTTGAGAATATTCTTCCTCATCTCTTGCTTGCTCTCTCTGTCTCTGTCTCTACACACGAACTTCCACGTTCCAACACACTCTCTCTTTCTTCTTCTTCTTCTCAAGATTGTTTTGTTCTCACTCAATAATTTTACCCTCGTGTTAAATATGCAGAATATTTTTATAAAATATATTGTAGGTTATATGAAAAAGTTAACTTACCTATTCGAGGCCCCTTTGGGATGCTAAGCCTGAAATTCTTGAAGTAAAAAAGAAGACACGAATATTTTAATGTATTTTATTATAAGTTTTCACATTTTACATTTTCTTATAATGTCAAACAAAAGCATAAGAATAATATATATGTAGAATAGTACGTAAATTGTATAATGAGTCAACTACAACATATTTAATTTATATACACATTTCTCTCTAAATATATAAATAATAAACTTTACCATTATCATTAGGGGGTAGTGTTGAACTCATATGAGAACAGCTTCATATATGTACAGCTTCCTTAACGTAAGTAACCAATAAGATTTGTCATATAAAATACATGTAGGAAACAATTATATTGACCATTATTTTATAACCATCATTTCATAAACATTTGTCCACAAAAACTAAAGTTTCATAACAAAACTTACGTGTGTCTGAAATTTAACAGTTAATTCCAGATGAATCTTAACGTGCAATATTCAAGATTCTTAATAACTATTTAATTTAATAATGATTTCACGTTAACGATTCATTGTAAACTAACCGATCAGTTTCAGAATGACACCATATACAGTCCACAGTATAACATTGTAATTACTCTTTCAGAATATTATCAAGTTTCAGTTTGATAATGTTACTACTTACTGAAAAATGTGGTTAACCTTCCGTAACAGTACACGTATCTCTTAAATGATGTTTTCAGAATTGTATACCCGATTTAGAATTAGAAACCATTAGACCAAGGAAGAAATACTACATGCCAACAAGGGAGATATTCCAAACAGAACTATCTTCACTATCAGATTTGACAGAAACAAAGTTCATTTCTTATTCTTCTTCTTTCCAAATGTCAGTAGTAGTGTCATGAATGGTCTTGTATGTAAACACTTAGAATATGCATGACAACATTTAGAAACAATATAGTTCAGTCACGTTCATAATTAGGTAAGTACACTAACGTATCACTCTTGTATATATGTATGTATGTACAACTTTAGTTGTTGCGGACGTATATATATACGCATATATACACATCATATGGTTTAATGTCACGTCCAGAGAGTTATTCAGTATTTATGCGAACAACACCATCTGTATGTGTCTGGGCATATTATTAAAATATTTATTATGGAAAATACAAAAGAAACATATTTTATCGTCACCCTGTAAATTCTGTCAGTAGTAAGTTAGGTTAGGATAAATCTTGTATTTGTACAAGATGACGTTTATTAATATAGATGGTTTAAGGTAAGACATACGTACACATTATAATTGTCCTTTGAATTAACCGAAATCTGCACGCAATAGTAATATCGTTTCCTCATCATCACTCTGCAATTTGCACAACAAACAATCATTCATACATTCGTTCTCCGAGTCGTGTTCACACTGGTTTCAGTTCATTCAGGTGGTGGTCACATTGTGACAATTCTGTACAATAATATTTTACTTTATTATTTTCTACATTACAGTCTATCGTTATCATAAATAATTATTAGATTCTATTATGTACGAGTTCTTTCAATGTTTATTTTTTCATGACATTATTCATTAGTTATACAACGAATGAACAGATAAGTGTAACTGATACGTTGTTATATTTTGGTGTATGTGTTCAGGGGGGCGAGAGTGGGTGGGTGTGTGTGTCGGTGTATGTATGTATGTTATATGGTGAGAAAAGCATTTTGTCCTAATGTTTATCTTATATGGAAACCCTGGTTAAATAACAAAGAATATACAGCATAGCATACAATGTTTTGTAATGGTCACGGTATTATGTTTATTCATGAGGATTGTTATTATATTTTGGAAAACAGTAAAACATATACACAGCAAAAGGAGTAACAGTTAAGGGCGAAATATTATATACATTTATATGTATGCGCCAACATGTATGTACTCATATATACTTGCCATTTCCCCCTTTTAAACAAATATAAACAAAATAACGGAAACATGCTTGAAAAATATTACAGAAATTATAATGAAACATGTACCTCTTTTGGGGGCAATAAATATCTTTTCTTCATTTCGGTTCTTTCACATTTACTATTAATTCCTAACAATGATAAGATTGTATAAAACACAAAGAAATTGTTATAAAATTGTACAAATCTCCAACAAGTCTCAATTATTTCATAGCACAGCTGAGTTCGTAACGAGGTGAGCAGTTTGTCGTTAGCGCTCTAGGGAGTGTTTGTTACGTAAGTTGACTTAACTTTCTACTAGGACCTTTAAGTTTTACGGCAGTACATTACTGGATGTTCAACTTGTTCAACATATCATTGCCTTAGCATTAATACATTGTTTGTCTGTCATACGCACAAGAATTAACTCACAAAACTTAATAATGTACGACACTTTGCCAAGTACACTTTGCGCACAGATGAAAATAATTGAGACTCGTACGGGGTGTAGGTACATTAGTTTTATCTCATTTGAATGTCAAAAGGTTTCACTACAGTTGGTATAATAGATGGAGCCACTGATGAGATATAACACATCTTTCATTTAGTTAGTCAAAGTAAACACCGTATTTTCCGTCATTTTGATTTTTTAACATTTATATCATATATATTTATAGATTTTTATAAACAACAAATATTTATTTATTAATATATATATA